>CM060868.1:7079414-7278744 GCA_030737845.1 Acorus calamus
TTTGTGTAAGTTTGGGGCCGAGAATTCGTCTCGAACAGGGTCATTGTACGTAAGGTTGTTTTGCTACCTTCATGTCTCGACAGACTCGTTCATAAATTAATTAATAAACTTCACAAGTGGAGATGAAAACTTTCTAAGTGCGTTAACTTCACTCTATGGCCACAAATATTTTCATATGGGTTGAAGCAATCTGGGTGCA
The DNA here is from genome assembly GCA_030737845.1 of Acorus calamus. Classification (NCBI taxonomy): domain Eukaryota; kingdom Viridiplantae; phylum Streptophyta; class Magnoliopsida; order Acorales; family Acoraceae; genus Acorus; species Acorus calamus. The sequence goes on from CM060868.1 coordinate 7,079,614, forward strand.
TGTTTTACAATTGCCTAGATGAATATTTATTTAAAGAAAAATATGAGAGAAACCCGAGATGCCTTTGTATTTTTATCATGAAATCAGAATCTGGGTTTGCTACTATCTCTGTATACATTAATGATCTAAATCTAGTAGGGACTCTAGAAGAGCTTACAAAAAAAATTATATGCAAAAAATAATTTGAGATGAAAGATCTTAGAAAAACAAAATTTTGTCTCGTTCTATAGATTGAGCATTTCTCAAATGGAATCTTCATCCATCAATATACATATACAAAAAAAGTCCTGAAATATTTTTATATGGATAGAGCTCATCCATTAAATTCTCTGATGGTTGTTCGATCGTTTGATATAAAGAAATATCATATTTGTCCTAAAGACGAATAAGAAGTTCTCAGTCCAGAAGTATCATATCTTAGTGTAATTAGTGCTATAATTTACCATGCTAATTGCACACACCCATATGTATCATTTATTGCAAGATATAATTCTGCGCCAATTAGAAGACATTTGAATGTTGAGACTTCGTCAAAGGCGACAAATACAAGCTCATCTTGCTGAAATTCTTTTACGCACATGAGCTCTAGAAGAACGGCGATATTGATGTTAGGAAAATTTGTTCATCGGATAATTTAGAAGATCTATTCATCAAAGCATTGTTTACCAACCATGACATTTAAGAAGTTGGTGCAAAATATTGGAATACGTTGACTCAAAGATCATCATGTTGAACATGGGGAGTCTTCATGCTGATCAGGGGGAGTAATTTAATCCAAACTATTTGTGTATTATACTTTTTTTGCTTTGACCAAGTTTTTCCTATTGGGGTTTTCTCACAAGGTTTTAATGAGGTTGCACGAATATATGCACAAGAATATTGTACTCATTTTCCTTCGTTAAGTTTTTATCCCACAAGGTTTTATTAGCAAGGTTTTAATAAGGCATATTTTTTGTCATGGTCATCCAAGGGAGGGTGATGTAAATCATGTAATGGTGGACGACCATACCAAGATACATGTTAGTAGGCTAATCAATAGTGTAGTGGATAACCACACCATAGTTGTAGATACCCCATTTTGATCGGTCAGAATTGTGAAATACTTATCACTTGTAATATCTTAAATTACAGGTCTAAACCCCGATGATCTTCTTCGAGCCAGAACAATCACCTGAGTGAAGAAAGGTAAGAAGACATGAGCATACAAGCTCTTAAAGAGAAGCTTAGAGAGCAGTACCATTGCCCGGAACGGTCAAGATTTGGGTTGTTGAACAAGACATCTGAAAGTCTGTCCGCTGACCAAGACAAACGGCCAACCACTTGTCATCATGGACAACCCCTCATGGATAGTCGACCAAGACAATCTCTTGAGGGATTGTCGACTTCGACGACCTTGGAAAGATTGTCGACCAGGACAATCCCTTGGGGGATTGTCGACCAAGACAATCCGTTGAGAGATTGTCGACTTCGACGACCTTGGAGGGATTGTCGACCAAGACAATCTCTTGAGGGATTGTTGACTTCGACGACCTTGGAGAGATTGTCGACCAGGACAATCCCTTGAACGATTGTCGACCATGACGATCTTGGAGGGATTGTCGACTTTGACGATCTTTGAGGGATTGTCGACCTAGACAATGGGATGACGGATCATCAAAAATACTGGGATGATTTTAGCTCGAAAAAGGACGCCATGGGCTGCATTTTGCGACCTCTCCACCGATGTCAGTCACTTCGAGCGACGTGGGAGCGTCGTGGGGCACTCATTACCCCCCCAAACATGTGTCAAGAAGGTGGTGGCTCGTTTGGGCTATAAAAGGAGGCAATGGGAGGCTTGATGGAGAGGGGGAGACACATATTTCACCCACCAAAAGCCCTCCAAACCTTCCCATCCGAGACCAGCAGCTCCTCACCACCCTCCACCCTCCATTTTCGAGCACCACCATTCCCTCACACCAGCAGCCACTTCAACAGCCATCCACCACCCTCTTTCACCACCTAAGCCCTCCTCTCTCTCCCCCAAAACCACCCATCCGAACCCATCCACCCTTCTTCATCACCAACAACCCCTCACCACCCTCCACCCTCCATTTATGAGCTCTACCACCTCCTATACCAGCAGCCACTCTAAATAACCATTAACCTTCCATTATTCACCACCCAAGTGCTTCTCTTTCCCACCAAAAGCCACCCATCCGAACCCATTCACTACCACCCAAAGTTAACCACACTTCTTCATCACCATCAGCTATCCTCCACCCTCCCTTGCCAAAGAGAAAGAGAGAGCTCATACCTCCCTACCCTCACTTCCATTTCTTTTCTTTTCTTTTCTTTTTTTTTACTTAAGAACATGTATAATATATCATCTTTTCATAAAAAAACCTTTAAGCAAGTTGTAATAGGCTTATTAATTAAATGAATATAAGTTTAATCAAAGTTGAAAGTGTTGGAGCACATTTTGGACTATTATCAGTTCTTTTGGAAATTATACGCAGCTGACGGACGACCCTAACTTGGATCGTCGGTCGGTTGGTCTAGGGACCATTTGAACACTCCCCTTTGCAAGTTTGGGTATCTCCCAAGGACTACTAACCCCTTTTGTTTACTTTGTTTGCTTCAATTACTGCTTTATATGCTTGTTATTTTATATGCTATTTTTCTTTTTTTTCTTTTTATGCTGTTTTGATTTTTGATTTTTATTTTATTTCATTTTATTTTCTTTTGTCTCAGTTTCTTGTTAATATAAGATCTCCCACTAATTTTGTTGGATTTTCTTTGAGTTAACCCTCGACAACCCCCCCTGGTTAGTCGATCCCGACAACCCCCCCTGGTTTGTCGATCCTGACAACCCCGCTTGGTTCGTCGAGTCCGACAATCCAACCCTGGTTCGTCGATCCCGACAATCCGTCCCTGGTTCATCGAACTTGACAATCCATATCTGGTTCGTCGATCCCGACAACCCCCCTTAGTTCGTCGAGACCAGCAAACCCTTCCCGGTTCATCAAGCCCTATGGTTCACTTCCAACCTGTTGACCAGAAATAACACCCTTTGCTTTAGCCTATTTGTCAACCCTGTCCAAAAAAAAAGTATCTTTCTCTCTCTCTCTTTGGGTTAACAGGATCAATCCGAGCTTGAACACCTCAAGGCACGGCCGGCCGTGATCCTTGAGAGGAGAACCCGCATCCCCCGGCACAGGCGAGTCTCAAAGAAGTACCCTCTTTTCTTGCTTTTGAGAAAAAGCAAGTGGCGATCACACCAACGTCCTTGGAAGCGGTCGGGCAACCTTGGACGATCCATCAAGTGGCGATTCGGAGCGCCGTGCGCGTAACGGAACCAAATTTGAAGGAACCCGGATTCACGACACAACACATTCGCCGCCACCGGTGTCAAAATCCAGTACCGACAGTCTGGCGATCACGGTGGGACTCCCTTCGTGAAAAGCTCAATCAGGTTGGTCCTCTAAACCCCTAAGCAGAGAGTAGTGCTGTTTTGAAAAGAATTCTTGTAACTTTCATTGGACGAACACCCCACGTTGATTGAATCTTTTCTGTTTAATGAATGCATGATGGTTGTTGTTCTTGCATGCTGCTGAATATTTGTACTGTGTTGACTCCTGGACAAACTCCCTAGGTGGTCGTTGAAGTTTCTATCTCTACTCCCCGGTTTTCCTTCTCTTCCTGGCTTTCATTTGATTCCAGTTACTCATTTATCGTCAAAATTTCTTGCTTTCCCATGTCATTTGTTTTCTAAAAAAAACAAAAAAGGTTTCATAGTCTTCCTTTTCTCCTATTTTGTTAAGCAAATCTCCTTTTTATTGCACTATTTACCAAAAACAAAAACAAAAAAGAAAACTTTGTCCCTTACTTTCCAAAAAAAAAAAAAAAATCTCCCTCCTCTGCTTGAAGTCAAAATCCCTAGTACTAAATTTCTCTTTCCTTCACTAGTTTTTCAACCAAATTTCTATTTTTCTTGCATATCATTTCCTTTTCCTTTGATTCCCAAAAAAAAAAAAAATCCTTCCGTTGCCTTGAAATCAAAATATTTAGTACTAAAATTTTCTTTCCTTGACTAGTTTTTCAAACAAATTTCTTCCTTCAGTTGTTTCTGTTGTTTAATTTCCTTGCAAATCCTTTCCCCCTCCTTTGATTCCAAAAAAAAAAAAAGAAGAATTCCTTTTCCTTGTCTTGAAATCAAAATCTTTAGTACTAAAATTCTCTTTCCTTCACTAGTTGTTTCCCCAAGATTTCCTTCAAATCATTAAAAAAAAAAACTTCTCCGTTTGGTATTTTGAAATCCTAGCAGAATCTTCGACGTCTAGCCCTTGTTCGTCCAGGAGCCATTTACATCCCATTATTATCTGAGTTTTGTAGTTGTATGCCTTGTTAGATTGTGGAATTGCTTGCTTGGTCTGTTAAGTTGTTGAATTGTGTGCTTGCCATTTCTGTATCACCTATTGCTCACCCCAAAGCACACACATGGATCCCTTCAGTAGACCCGAAGGTTCAATAGTAGACATGGGATATGACTTTTATGAGAACCAAGTGTTTCCCGATACCGGTACGCCCTATGGGCAAGCCACCCGTAACCAGGAAACCACTGAGACCTCAGAAAAACCAGCCTGGAGGAGACTTGAGGAAAGAATGGAGGCCATGGGATATCACTCAATTGATGAAATGATGAATGCCCTTGACAACCTCAACCGATCGCACTCAGCCTCCCGAAATCCAAATCCCACTACTCTTCAACCCCCTCCTCCTCCACCACAGCCTAGAGTCCAACCCCACTCTCAACCCATTGAAACCTTGGATGACACTGTCCGAAGGATAATGTCAGAACTCAACCCAACCTTGCTCCAAACCCCCCACCAGTCCAATTTGCGCCAAATTCCCCCCATTGCTCTCCCACCCGACCTTAAGATCCCCAAGTACCGCAGATATAATGGACAAGGAGATCCAGATGCTCACTTGACTGCTTTTTATATGGACTCACGTCCATTCCTGGGAGACGAGTCGCTTCTGGTATTCCTTTTCCAGAAATCTCTTGAAGGAGAGGCGGTTCAATGGTATGCGACCCTCCCGGCCGAATGCCTCCATGATTTTTCTGCTGTGAGCGAGAGGTTTCTCCGGCGTTATGGGTATCAGAGAATGCGCATTCCATCCCTATCAGACCTTACAGCAGAGAAGATGAGGCCGCGAGAAGAGTTTGAATCTTTTGTGGCACGTTGGCGCATGTTGGTGCACAGGACAGGATTGCAATTGACAGAAAGCCAGGAGATAGACATGATGCTGCAAAATCTCACTCCAGAATTGCGAATGAATCTCGCCTATGGTGATTGTTCTACTTATGAAATGCTGATTGATCGCCACAACCGTATTCAGCGTTGCGCCAACACTACCACTGCTTTACCAACTGGCAACCTGCGCCCCCCTTTCAAGAAAAACCATGTTCCATCCCCTACGGTAGAAGGGGTCACCCCACAAATCTCGACGTTCTACCCGAATGGATCATCGGCCCCTGGTCGAGGACCGGTAACAAGGCTGTATGCACCTGGACCATCTAGGTATACACCGCCTCGACCGGTAACCCGTTATCAAGGGATTGCTCCTCAACAGACGCCGGTGTACCATCCGACACGCCCCACACCAATATCCTCATTTCCAACCCACCACCCACCTCTCCGCCAGCCATTCCAGTATCATCACTCCTCTCCCCAAGCTCAACCCGTTCGAGCCTCGCAACCCAATCAAATAACCCCCCGACCAATCCCCGAAAGACAATACACTGCTGTTCCTCCACCAACATCTTACCAAGCTCGAAAGATGGGCAAACGTGATACTTACCCTCCACTGCCAGAATCCTTGCCCGACATTTTTATGGCACTGATGGAATCCAACAGCATCACCTTGCCCCCCGAGAGACCCTCACCCCCTGGTGTTGACAGTTCACGCTACTGCCCATATCACCGGATGCATGGTCACGACATCCGTGGTTGCTACACATTTCGAGATTTTGTTTATGATCTCCTTGAACAAGATCGCATTGATTGGGCACTATTGCGAAGTATCATCACCAGGTCCCGCTCGGCCCACCCTGCACAACCCTCCTCCACACCCCTTGACATACATGTTGACCCACTGCCTTCTCATACTCAGCCGCCTACTTCATCTGGTCCAGTTGTCAACTTCATTGGAACCAACTCTCCATCCCCCAACCAGTCCAATTCCTCATCGCACCTTTGGGCTAACCTTGTCACCCCACCAACAACACCTGATAGCGGTAAATCTGAATCTGAAGAGGAACCCATGGAAGAAGACGAGCCAGAAGAAGAGCATGAAGAGTACCCTGAGGAGGAGGAGCCAGAAGAGGATCCTGAGGAAGAAGAGCCAGAAGAGTACCCCGAGGAGGAGGAACCTGAGGAGGAAGAGCCAGAAGAGGACCTCGAGGAGGAGGAGCCAGAAGAGGAACCTGAGGAAGAGGAGCTAGAAGAGGAACCTGAGGAAGAAGAGCCAGAAGAAGAGCCTGAGGAGGAAGAGCCTGAAGAGGAGCTGATGGAAGAACCTGAAGAACCGGTATTTGATGAAGAGGTCTTTGAGCAAGATCTATCTGATCAGTCCACACTGGCAAGCACAATTCAAGAACCTTCAGCATCGACTGGAACCGTTGATGGCCCGGTGGGACCCCCACCTATTGTGTTCCTCGAAAGTGAGCTCACCCCGCCGACAATGCGTAATCGTCCTCTCCGCATCATGGTGGAAATAGCAGGGATCCCCTTTCGATATACATACATTGACACCGGAGCGGGAGGAAACATTATGGCATATGGGGTTTATTGCTCATTTGAAGATGTGGAAGACCGTCCTGAACTAGAGCCCTCTGATGAGTTCATAGAAGCATACGATGGCACCAGACGACCGGTGGTTGGAACAGTCACGATCCCTTTGATGGTGGGCCCGTTGCACACTGAGGTATATTTTCATGTCGGGAAGCTCGAGGGGGGGATCCACAACATAATTCTCAGGAGGGCCTGGCTCAATAACGCCAGAGCACTTCCGTCCACTCGTCATCAATGCCTTCGGTTTCCATTATGGGGAAAGATTGTCTCTGTATGGGGAGAAAACATCCTCTGGGGGGGACCGAATGAACCAAATTGGACTGTTAATGTATTAACCATCGGTTCAGAAAGAGGGATAGAAAGGGTGCTGAAAGAAACGTCGGAAGAAGGAAAACGAGAAGAGGAGCTTGAAGAAGACTCCTTGGATTTTGAGCCATCTGACTCCCCAACATCAACCGAAGACTCATCAGAGGAGCATGACTCGATCACTTACTTGGCCGGTTCCCCTTCCATCACATTCGCCCCTCATGAGCTTGCTGAGCCTGGCATACGCACCTTCCCTCTTGTGATCAAAGTAACCATTGCTGGTAAAACTCTCTGAAATGTTCTCGTGGACACAGGTGCTAGGGTAGATATCATGACCTATTCCACCTACCACAAGCTTCGACGTGGGCTCACTCTCTGGTATTCAATTTCTTCTTTTTCTGAATAATGATTGAAATGTCTCAGTTCAGTCTAACCTCTCTGTGTGTAGGGTGTAGCGCGAGAGTGGAGCTATAGCTTTGGGAGATAGTTTTGCCTCGATCCACGTTTGGTAAAATGTCTTTTTGTTGCTGGGAAGAACAGTGTAAATGGTAGCGGTGGGACTCAGGTCCTACTCTCGCCTTAATAATGCCAATTCCTAACTGAATGAAAAACTTGATCAAAGACTGGGAAAAAGGCATACCTGGAAAAGATGACGACGATGCTTCTTTTTCATTAAAATCGAACCCGGGAATTGAGCAGGTTTAAGAATTGGATCAAAGTGATGGTGACGAAGGAAGTGAGGTAATGGGTTCCAAGCTCCAACCATCAGAAACCCTTCTCCACGCATATGACAACTCAAGCCAATCTTCATGCGGGAGGATCTATTGTGTTCTAAAGGTGGGGCCAGTATGTACTTCTGTAAACTGCGAGGTTATGAAGATCGAGTCGCTTCATTCCATGATCCTTGGGAGAACCTGACTCGACAATGTTGAAGGTGTCTCTTCTACGCGTCACCATTGCTTACGTTTCCCAAGCAATGGGGAAATCATTTCGGTATGGGGGGAAGCCCGCCTCCAGGACTGGTCGAGATTCTTCAATTGTCAAATGTGCGAGCTAAGTACTGAGCCAAAGAACTGTGCACACCAGCCTCAAGACGATCCTCCACCCCAGATCATACCAGGTGGCATTATCCATCCAGCTCCTAGAAGTTCGGTTCCATCCACGAATCCACCATCAATCAGGAGTCCCATCCGAGCCATCAGCTTCAGCCCCATCCGGCCACCTTTGTCCTCCTGGCATCGTTGTCCCGATACTGCAGTTCTCCACACCACCAGGACTGGACGCATCTTCAACAATATGCCCTCTCAAGTTCTCCAACAGACCAGACAAGAAGCGGAAGTGGAAGAGGGGAGAGCTGGTGATAAGGTGGACCTGCTTGAACAACTGCGCAAAATTTCAGCTAAGATCTCGATATTGGAGCTAATTGAAACTTCAGAACACCATCAGGAGGCAATAAGGGCTTTCCTGGAAAAGGTTAAGGTGGACCGCCATATTTCTGCCTTTGATATGCCAGCTGCACTAGTTTCTGAAGGATTGGGTCCTGTGATCTCATTCTGGCCCAAGGAAGTCATCGAAGATTTCCTCACCAACATTTCGGCACTTTGCGTCACCGCCTTGGTGGAAAAAACATTGGTTAATCGAATCCTCATCGATACTGGTGCATGTGTCAACCTCATGTCCCTCCTCACATTCCAGCACGTCGATGGTGACATCACTTCACTAGCAGAGTCAGATACGCGAATTTTGCCTATGACAGGAGTGCTCGACAAGTAGTGGGCTTCCGTTCATTCAGCTTGGAGATCGTCCCCTCAAGACCACATTTGAAGCCTATGTTCTGGAGATGGACTCTGATTACAACATGATCTTGGGAAGAAAATGGTTGACGACGATCCGAGGTGTTTCCTCCCCGCTCCACCAATGCCTCAAATTTCCTGTTGGAGAACAGATCATCAAAATAGGTGGGGACGCGGTTAGAGGCATCCGGTATGAAGCAGAAGAAGAGGAGGCTATCACAACAGAAAAAAGCCCTTCTAGGAGAGAAGACAAGCAGCCAGTTGTGCACATATCAGAATTTCCACCCGATTGGGCATGTAATGGGGCACCACAAGTAAGCACTTTGGACAAAGGTCAGGCACACACATCAACTGACAGTAATCCAGGATGGCTGCTCATGGAACAGATGGGTTACCATCGAGGCCAAGGTCTTGGGAGGTACAATCAAGGCACCACAGACATCATTCACAGCTTCATATGGCCGGACTACATGGGCATCGGATCACTCACAGTCTATGATGTCTATAATTGGGGACCATTATGTGGCACTATGCATTGGAGCTTGGAAGAGCATTTTGTCCGTAGCACTGGATCAGAACAGCCCACACCCAGTCAACTGACTCCCATTGAGGGCCAATCAGGACTCTCCTCTTCAGTTCCACCAGAGGAAGACATTGATTCTCTTATTGAGTCTCTTGATCAGTTATTTTCTGAACCACATGCACAATTGCCAAGCGATTCTCATAAATTGCCAGAATACTATGTCGAGGACCCGGATTCCGCTGATGAGATGCCCCATCCATGCAGTTCGGGAGCATTGGGGAGCAAGACTCTCTAGGATGATCAGATTGAACTCAGCCCTCAACCTAGCGAAAGGATGATCCTGTTTTCTCTATTCTTGAGGGCGTCATTCAGGTATGCACTCTCTTCTCATATCTAAGGTTCATTTCTTCCCTGCCTTTCACTGTATATAAATCCTGCTCACTCTGATCTTGAAAAAAAAAATCAATTTTTGCTTGTACATGAAATTTCCTTGTTTTATTTCTTGCTTTGATTGTTAAAAAAAAAAATCAATCTCTGCTGGTGCATGAAATTTCCTTGCTTTATTTCTTGCTTTATTTGCTATTAATTTCTGCTTGTACATGAAATTTCCTTGCTTTATTTCTTGCTTTACTTGCTACTAAAAAAAAAATCAATCTCTGCTGGTGCATGAAATTTCCTTGCTTTATTTCTTGCTTTATTTGCTATTAATTTCTGCTTGTACATGAAATTTCCTTTCTTTATTTCTTGCTTTGCTTGTTAAAAAAAATCAATTTCTGCTTGTACATAAAATTTTCTTGCTTTATTTCTTGCTTTATTTGCTATTAATTTCTACTTGTACATGAAATTTCCTTTCTTTATTTCTTGCTTTGCTTGTTAAAAAAAAAGAAAAAAAGAAGAAAAAAAAAGGGGATCAATTTATGCTTGTACATAAAATTCCCTTGCTTTATTTCTTGATTTATTTGCTATCAATTTCAACTTGCACATAAAATTTTCTTGCTTTGCTTGCTAAAAAAAAATTATTATTAAAATTTTTTAGGGAGGAGTAGGATATAGATATGGACAACATAGAACAACCTAAGACATTAGGTTCCCTGTTTGAGATAAAGGATGACGCTTTGGTGGTCTGGCACCCCTCGCTTTTTAATTCGGGTCTCCTTGACAAACTGCGGAGTTTGGTCGACCCTCCTAAGGTGTCGATGCCCCATGTGTCTCAAAGATCTAGCAAGGCGTCACGGTTTCAAATCCCTACTCGGATTATCGAACATATCAAGGAACGTATTCATGTAATCCACGGAATAGAACGATCCGAGTCAATAGCTGTCATCGAGGAACCTGATTTGGAAAACCTTGGGGATTTTGATGATGGCTTGGGGGTATTTGAAATTTGTGACGACATTGAGCAAGAAGAGGAGATGTCAGAGGGGTTCGCAGAAAGCTTGCGACGCTTTGACGAGCAGGCGGAAAGTGAAGAAGAGAGGATGGAGGAGTTGAATCTCGGGACCGCCACTTATCCTAAGATCATCTTGATTAGTGTGGAACTGAATCCGAGTGAGCGAGAGAGTTTGGAGAAGGTGTTGAGAAGCTATTCGGATGTGTTCGCCTGGTCTTGACCCGTCATTGGTTGAGCATAGGCTAGTTCTGGAACCAGACGCCAAACCGATAAAGCAGAAGCTAAGACGACTCCATCCGAAGTTGGCCCTAAAAGTGAAGGAGGAAGTGGATAAGCTACACCAAGCAAAGTTTATCAGGGTGGTGTTGTACCCAAAATGGATAGCCAACATTGTCCCGGTAAGCAAGAAAGATGGCAAAGTCCGTGTGTGTATAGACTTTCGAGATCTCAATCGGGTTTGCCCGAAAGACGATTTCCCTCTTCCACACATTGACATTCTTGTTGACAATACTGCGGGACATGAGATGCTGTCCTTTATGGATGGTTTCTCGGGCTACAATCAGATCCGTCTAGCAGAAGAAGATCAAGAGAAGACATCATTCATCACTCCTTGGGGAACCTACTGCTACGTTGTAATACCCTTTGGCCTTAAAAATGCTGGGGCAACGTATCAGCGCGCTATGACCTCGATTTTCCATGACATGATGCACAAATTGATGGAAGACTACGTGGATGACATCTTGGTAAAGTCTAAGACGCGAGAAGGTCATGCAGAGACACTTGAAAGGGTTCTACAGAGGTGTAGGGAATTCAGTTTGAAAATGAACCCTAAGAAGTGTAGGTTTGGAGTGTCATCTGGAAAGCTATTAGGATTCATGATAAGTAAGAGGGGGATTGAAGTTGATCCATCTAAAGCAAGAGCGATCGCTCAAATGCCCAGGGGACTCATCGGTCGGTTGCAATTTATTCGTTGATTCATTTCAAATCATGCCAAACGATGTAAACCCTTCTACAAGCTGTTAAAGGGAGGAGCTGAATTCATTGGGGATGACAAGTGTCAACAAGCATTCGATGAACTTAAGAAATACTTACTCAGCCCCCCTGTTCTCTCAGTCCCTGTCCCTGGGCGTCCGCTGCTTCTCTACCTAGCGGCCACTGAAGAAGTTGTTGGCGCGGTGCTCGCACAACACAACGATGAAGGAAGGAAGGAAAAGGCTATCAATTATTTGAGCAAGACTCTGATTGAATATGAGCAAGCCTACCTGCTCATGCAAAGAACATGTTTAGCGCTGGTGTGGGCCTCACAAAAATTACGCCACTATTTCCTTGCACACCAAATAAAGTATTTGGCAAAGATGGATCCGGTGAGATATTTGTTTGAGAAGGCCTCAGTTACTGGTCGGCTAGCTCGATGGCAGGTCCAACTAAATGAGTTTGACATCACATATGTCACTCAAAAGTCCATCAAGGGACAGGCCATCGCCGACCATCTTGCTCACCTCCCATTGCCAGAGTATGAGCCTGTCAGGACGGATTTCCCTGATGAAGAGTTGTTCGCGTTAGTTGAGAAAGATGACAGCAAGACATGGACACTGTATTTTGATGGAGCGGTCAATCAAAAAGGAAGAGGAATTGGAATGGCCTTACTTTCCCCTGAAGGTGTCATCATCCCGCGTGCTTTTCAACTTGCTTTTAATGCTACTAACAATATTGCGGAGTATGAAGCGTTGATTGCAGGTTTGAAGTCAGCCCTAGCTCTTGGAGTTCGTTATCTAAAGATTGTTGGAGATTCACTCTTGGTGATTCGTCAGACTTTGAAGAAGTGCCAGACAAGGGACCCGAAACTCAAGCCCTATAGAGAACTGACTATTATCCTGTTGCGCCAGTTCCAAGAAGTGATCCACATCTTCACACCTCGGGCCGGCAACATCCTCGCTGATGCCTTGGCTTCGTTGGCTTCCTCACTCACCCTCCTAGTATCCAAAAGGGCGGAGACTATCATCATCCAAAGACTAGAAACTCCGGCCACTGACCTTCGAGACTGCAAGATTCAAGACCTAATGGAGCAGCAAGAGAAGAAAGATGAGATCCTTAAGTCTGCTGGAATTTATGCAATAGATTTGGAGGAACCTGATGATGGAAAGCCTTGGTTCTTCGACATCAAGAACTACCTTGAAGATGGCTCCTTTCCGGAGTACGCCACCAGTGATGATCGAAAAGCCGTCAAAAGAATGGCGACCAAATATTGTCTTCGAGGAGGCATTCTCTTTCGCATGTCCTTCAATGGAGAATTGTTGAGATGCTTGGAAGATGAAGAGGCATTCACTATTGTGAAAGAGGCGCATTCCGGAATTTGTGGAGGTCATGTGAATTCACAGATGCTCGCAAAGAAAGTTTTAAGGATGGGTTACTACTGGCCCACGATGGAAGAGGACTGCCACAAGTTTGTCAGACGGTGTGTTCAGTGCCAGACCCATGCCAATAAGATCCATGCACCCGCCTCCACATTGCACTCCATGACTTCTCCTTGGCCTTTCTCCATGTGGGCCCTCGACATCATCGGCCCCTTTAGAGACACGGTTGAAAACACCAGTCAGAAAGCCTTCATCCTCACTGCCACAGAATACTTGACCAAATGGGTTGAGGCTGAGTCATACATAGTGATTAAGAGTTCTACTCTTGTTCGCTTTGTTCGTACTCATATCCTCGCACGATTCGGCTCTCCGAAGGTAATCATTACTGACAATGGTCCTCAGTTCATTTCTCAGGAATTTCAAGACCTCTGCAACAAGCACCACATTGAGTTGCATCACTCCACCCCATATTATCCCCAAGGGAATGGACAAGCGGAGGCTACAAACAAGACTCTCCTGAAAATCATCAAAAAGACTGTGGAGACACATAAGGCTACCGATTGGCCGGACAAGCTGATTGATGCACTTTGGGCTTATCGCACCTCCATCAGGACCCCCACAGGTCAGACTCCTTACGCCCTTACTTTTGGGATGGAGGCGGTGGTTCCCTATGAAGTTCTTATCCCATCTTTGAGGGTGGAGTTGGACAAGGATTTGCAACCCGAGGATAGAAGGGAAGCACTTCTCCTACAACTTGAACTATTGGATGAGAAAAGGTTGAGAGCAGCTGAGCATGCCCAAATTTACCAAAGAAGAATGTCCAGAGCCTTCCAGAAAAAGGTAATTGAAAGAAAATTCCAAGTTGGGGAAATGGTGCTAAAGCAGCTTATGCCTTCTCGACAACCACACCCAAGAGGTAAACTGCAACCAATTTGGGAAGGACCCTATGTAATCACCCATGCCTATTCTGGAATGCTTATCGCCTGGTGAACGCCGAAGGGGACGAGGTCTCAGGTACATGGAATGCACTTTATTTGAAAAAATTTATGCTTAGTACATGATGTTTGAGAAATTTTACCATTATTTCCTGTGAATCCCAGTATCTATGCCTGATGATATGATTTGATAGTCTTGAAGGTAGCATGTGTTTTATCTAGACCCACACTCACCATTCCTATCACCATCATCACACTTATACAATTTAAGACCTGGTCCACTAATGGATAGAAAGATCACCCACACTATTAGACTGGGGCAATTTGTAATTGTCATTCTTTTGTTTGTATTTTAACTCGTGTTGCCCATAACCCACAAAAATGCCTTAGTCTTGGCGCATGTCCCAAAAGAACTGGGTCTGGTACTGTCGATGCTTCCAAGGAGAGGGTAAAAACAGAAACACCCTCCAAAATAGGGCAAGTTGGCCATTAAAAAAAAGAGAGGATAAAGTGGGTATCCAATGCGGGCCTGCGTCATCCACCAAAAAAAAAAAAAAAGCAGTAAAGAAGAAAGCTGGAGGGACTGAGTGACTTAGGACATGTGTTAGGACTGGGGCAATTTTTAGTTGGTTCAAGGAGGACATTACTCTCATCCCCATTCATTCACTTCCCCCTTTTGTGACAATATATGAATTAAACCATTTCTTTTGGGATAAGTGAAATTTCCAGTCTAGAAATGAACCATTTCTTAAACTGCTACCACACACTGCACGTGAGTCTACTTAAAACTTTGTTTATCTAAAAGTCGGTCTTTGAATATTATCCTAGCACATTTATGGTTTTCCCATTACGTTTTGGTAACATGATCAAGCAATGTATCCTTGATATGGCAAACAGTTGATCACTATGAGTCCTTCTCATAACTGGTAAGCATGTGAATAATCCCTTCTTGTTGGCATCAAAGTCAAGATAGCACCACACATCATCAGGTTTGTTTCCCCATAACCCATACTCCGATCTTGTGTCATTATTTGGGCCCTTGACAAACTAACAAGGAGAAGTAAAAAAAAAATGAGCAGGGGCCCAAACGGAGCAGATATGATCATTTGGTCTGGTGTCGTTAGTTGTTTTGCAGAGCCTAGGAGAAGCCAAAAGGGAACGGATGAATCAATGGTCGTTAAACAAGTAGAACAAAATTGTGATCCCCTAGATGGATATTGATTAGGGTCCATAAGAAAGAAGAGCAGAACGAGGGCACAATGAATGTCGACTTGGACAATCCTGGTAGTGAACGTCGACTAGAATAATCTTTAAGCGGACCGTCAGGTTGGGCAATCTACTTACGATGCGATCAATAGTCAAGCCATGTTTAAAGCCTGCGCAGGTATGTCCAACCCCCCATATGTATGTATATCTATATATATATATATATATATATATATATATATATATATATATATTTATCAAAATAAGCATATACATGGTTTGAGTTTGTATAGTTTTGTCGTATGAACATCTTTGGACACTTTGTTGCACATATCTCAAGCAGATTTTTGAACACATTCTTCAGATTTCAGACATCTCCGGGTGTTATATTGCCTATATCAATTGGTGTCCTGATCTTCTGTGCTTTTCTTGTGATTTTGGGTAACTTTGGGGCTTTTATTGCATATATCTTAAGCGAATACATTTCGGTCGTTCCTGGGTGTTATATCGCTTATATCAATCAATCGATGTCTTGGTTTGCTGCGCTCTCTTTGTGTTTTGAGCATCTTTCGGGCAACCTATTGCATACATCTCAAAGTGGTTTTGAGCAAATTTTTAGATTTTGAACATCTATCAGCATTTTATTGCATATGTCAATAGCTTCTCAGCACATTGTTTGGATTTTCATTAGGACTAAGACACTTAAACCCGGGCATTTTGTCTCTCAGTACATGCAAGCCAGGATTGATTCCCCATAGTCCAGTTTTCTGTGAGTTATCAATAAAATGATCCTTCGAATAGTCCAGTTTTCTGTGAGTTATCAATAAAATGATCCTTCTTCGATTATTCGAAAATGTTCCCTTTTTAGTTTATTTTATTTTCTATAATGATATCCCCCTGTTTGTTGAGTTGCAACGCACGGTAAGCACAGGGAATCCAACGCCGGGCTGCAGCACACGAAGGCTAGGAACCCCAACCGAGGGTTGGATCACTCATTAACATTTAGATCAAATATCTCTTTCTCCCTTCAAGGATCATTTCATTGATGGATCATAAGAAAATTTCTTCCATGTTTATCTCCTTACCAGTATTTACCAGAAAACAATGCCTGATGGTTAAACCGATCAAAATGAGGTCTCTCTTCTTATCCTCGAATGGTGCTTTAATTTTCACTTGAAACACCATCCGAGGAGGGGCAATTGTAGATACCCCATTTTGATCGGTTAGAACTGTGAAATACTTATCACTTGTGATATCTTAAATTACAGGTCTAAACCCCGATGATCTTCTTCGAGCCAGAACAATCACCTGAGTGAAGAAAGGAAAGAAGACATGAGCATACAAGCTCTTAAAGAGAAGCTTAGAGAGCAGTACCATTGCCCAGAACGGTCAAGCCTTGGGCTGTTGAACAAGACATCTGAAAGTCTGTCCGCTGACCAAGACAAACGGCCAACCACTTGTCATCATGGACAACCCCTCATGGATAGTCGACCAAGACAATCTCTTGAGGGATTGTCGACTTCGATGACCTTGGAAAGATTGTCGACCAGGACAATCCCTTGAGGGATTGTCGACTTCGACGACCTTGGAAAGATTGTCGACCAGGACAATCCGTTGAGAGATTGTCGACTTCGACGACCTTGGAGGGATTGTCGACCAAGACAATCTCTTGAGAGATTGTCGACTTCGACGACCTTGGAGAGATTGTCGACCAGGACAATCCCTTGAGGGATTGTCGACTTCGACGATCTTGGAGGGATTGTCGACTTTGACGATCTTTGAGGGATTGTCGACCTAGACGATGGGATGACGGATCGTCGAAAATACTGGGATGATTTCAGCTCAAAAAAGGACGGCATGGGCTGCATTTTGTGACCTCTCCGCCGATGTCAGCCACTCCGAGCGACGTGGGAGCGTCGTGGGGCACTCATTACCCCCCCAAACATGTGTCAAGAAGGTGGTGGCTCGTTTGGGCTATAAAAGGAGGCAATGGGAGGCTTGATGGAGAGGGGGAGACACATATTTCACTCACCAAAAGCCCTCCAAACCTTCCCATCCGAGACCAGCAGCTCCTCACCACCCTCCACCCTCCATTTTCGAGCACCACCATCCCCTCACACCAGCAGCCACTTCAACAGCCATCCACCACCCTCTTTCACCACCAAAGCCCTCCTCTCTCTCTCCCAAAACCACCCATCCGAACCCATCTACCCTTCTACAACACCAACAACCCCTCACCACCCTCCACCCTCCATTTATGAGCTCTACCACCTCCTACACCAGCAGCCACTCTAAATAACCATTAACCTTCCATTATTCACCACCCAAGTGCTTCTCTTTCCCACCAAAAGCCACCCATCCGAACCCATTCACTACCACCCAAAGTTAACCACCCTTCTTCATCACCATCAGCTATCCTCCACCCTCCCTTGCCAAAGAGAAAGAGAGAGCTCATACCTTCCTACCCTCACTTCCATTTCTTTCTTCTTTTTTTTTACTTAAGAACTTGTATAATATATCATCTTTTCATAAAAAACCTTTAAGCAAGTTGTAATAAGCTTATTAATTAAATGAATATAAGTTTAATCAAAGTTGAAAGTGTTGGAGCGCATTTTGGACTATTATCAGTTCTTTTGGAAACTATACGCAGCTGACGGACGACCCTAACTTGGATCGTCGGTCGGTTGGTCTAGGGACCATTTGAACACTCCCTTTTGCAAGTTTGGGTATCTCCCAAGGACTACTAACCCCTTTTGTTTACTTTGTTTGCTTCAATTACTGCTTTATATGCTTGTTATATTATATGCTATTTTTCTTTTTTTTCTTTTTATGTTGTTTTGATTTTTTATTTTTATTTTATTTCATTTTATTTTCTTTTCTCTCAGTTTCTTGTTAATAAAGATCTCCTACTAATTTTGTTGGATTTTCTTTGAGTTAACCCTCGAAACCCCCCCTGGTTAGTCGATCCCGACAACCCCCCGTGGTTTGTCGATCCTGACAACCCCCCTTGGTTCGTCGAGTCCGACAATCCAACCCTGGTTCGTCGATCCCGACAATCCGTCCCTGGTTCGTCGAACTTGACAATCCATATCTGGTTCGTCGATCCCGACAATCCGTCCCCGGTTCGTCGAACTTGACAATCCATCTCAGTTCGTCGAGTCCGACAATCCAACCCTGGTTTGTCAATCCCGGCAATCCACCCCGGGTTCGTCGATCCCGACAACCCCCCCTTAGTTCGTCGAGACCAGCAAACCCTTCCCGGTTCATCAAGCCCTATGGTTCACTTCCAACCTATTGATAAGAAATAACACCCTTTGCTTTAGCCTATTTGTCAACCCTGTCTAAAAAAAAAAGTATCTTTCTCTCTCTCTCTTTGGGTTTACAGGATCAATCTGAGCTTGAACACCTCAAGGCACGGCCGGCAGTGATCCTTGAGAGGAGA
This sequence comes from Acorus calamus, assembly GCA_030737845.1. Taxonomy (NCBI): domain Eukaryota; kingdom Viridiplantae; phylum Streptophyta; class Magnoliopsida; order Acorales; family Acoraceae; genus Acorus; species Acorus calamus. The sequence continues at coordinate 7,098,396 of CM060868.1, forward strand.
ACCCGCATCCCCCGGCACAGGCGAGTCTCAAAGAAGTACCCTCTTTTCTTGCTTTTGAGGAAAAGCAAGTGGCGATCACACCAACGTCCTTGGAAGCGGTCGGGCGACCTTGGTCGATCCATCAAGTGGCGATTCGGAGCGCCGTGCGCGTAACGGAACCAAACTTGAAGGAACCCGGATTCACGACACAACACATTCGCCGCCACCGGTGTCAAAATCCAGTACCGACAATAGTGACATATGTTAGTGTGCAAATTTATGTATAGTGATGTGCAAATTTATGAATAGTGATGTGCAAATTTTGGGTTTTAATTTCCATCATTATGATTGTGGCACTATAAAAGGAGAACTTACATGTAACAAGAAAATGGAATGAGAAGAAAGTAAAATGGAATAAAAAGAAAAGAGAAGTTCTTGAAGAACTATATTTCTCTACATCTATACATCTTGTCTCTCAATGTCTTGTGTTTAGATCTCCTTTTCTCTTTTACTTTTATAACAGTTTTTTTTTCAAAAATTTGTTGTCGCGAATGCGGTGTATGTTGACTACCTCTTCAATTTATAACTCCCCACTCTTCAATTCTATATGGATGCCCATGCTTTCCAAATAAATGGGAGGATACTCAGCATTCATACATATACCCCCGTTTGGAACGAGAATAACCTCCCGGATAACTCCGGATAAGTATTTGGAGGTGTTTGTTTACCCCGGATAACCCCAGATAAATTATGCCAGAATAAACCTTGATAAAGGGGTATAGGAATTCCAATCAACCCCTAGAATAAAAGTTATCCTAGGTTATTCCACCTAAAGAATATGTGGGCCCACTGTCAAATCAACTGTCATCACCTCTTATAAATCACATGTCAAATCAACTATCATTACTTTTTTACCTTTTATAAATCCTTATCCATACTTTATTCACATTTTATCCAAACAACAAAACATTTATTCTTACGTTTACCAATGAGAATAATTCAAAATACAACCAAACACAAAATCACTTTATTCTTATTTATACTCATTTATACTTGGATAAATCTATACCCTAGAATAAAAACTATCCCCGTTCCAAACAGGGATAGGATTGGAGTTGTATGCTAGTGGGAGCGCAAAACCCTCGTTTTGTTCGATGATAGGCCTAGATTAAATAAGGAGTCAGAATAATTAATATAAAATGATATATAAATTTCAGTCATCCTCTAAAATTAAGTTATTTTAGGTTATTTAATCCTAAAAAATATGTGAGGTCATGATCAAATCAATTTTCATCACTTCTTATAAATCAACCATTAAATCAACTTCATCATTTTTTACCATTTATAAATCTTTATCGATACCTCATTCACATTTTATCCGAACAAAAAAACTTTATTATTACGTTAATAATTCAAAACACAATGAAACAAAAATTATTTTATCTTTATTTATACTAAAATAGTCATACACCTCAGAATAACTTAATTATTTATCCAAGCGGGTGAAGTGTTAACATTGTTTTTGCTTGATCGTTGCTCAGGTGTCCAGCTCCATATTCTTTTGGACGGGGGAATGGGCTTGTCTGGTTTACATAGCTTGTAGGTGTACCCAACCCAATTTTAAATTGTATATTTTTGGAGTGTTGTTATACTCAATTTTTTTCTCAGTCTAAATTATAGTCCTATATACATCTTTAAAAATTTAGTTTAGCATATACCTCGTTAGACGTTGTACATACCTAATTAAATATTTTTTTACACTTACTAAAAATAGATTCATTTAATTCGAAATAGAGAGATATACACTTTTATAACAAAGCATGTCTTCATCAGATGATATTTATGATTTTAAAAAAAATAGAAACATGTTTGATATGAGTTTTGATTGTAAAAACAAACTAAGTCTAACATTTTCCATATGTTTGTGTGAAAATTTATTTCTAAGTGGTGACATACTAGACGTGGGGGATGAAATCTGACTATCCCCTCTTGGGCCGGATCTCCACTGATCCGGGCTTTGGATGTAGACCCGAGATGGCGTAGGCTTGAACTCTTCTCTGCAACGATCCGCTACAAGCCTTCAATCCTCGTCGTCGTCTCCCTCCTCTTCCTTCTTCCTCCTTCGGGTTCCTGCAACTCACACCATTGAAGTGCCGGCACTGTTCTGAAAGGGCACCCATGTGGCCGCATATGCAGCCGCTTGGGTGGTTCGGTTGAGAGACCGAAGCGCCTCCGTTGGAATCGGGCCATATGCAAGCATTACCCGCATATGCGGCCCGATTCCGCCAGTGTGTCCACTTAAGCGGGCGCACAGGTTTTGTTTTTTTAAACGGGTTGGGGTTGGGCAGGCTGTTGCCCGACCTGTTTTACACTTGAAAAAAAGGCACAAAGGGTCTTCTTCTTCAGCAGTTCAGCCGGCCCTAACAGAGAACAAATGGTCTTCTCCAGTCGTTCATCTTCTTTAGTCCGATCTTCTTCTTCAGCGGCGCCAGTTACTCCTCTCTGTCTGTGTCTCTCAGCCTTCTCACTCTCTCTCTGCCCTCTCTCTTACTCTCTCCGCCTCCCTCTCTAAGTCTCTGCAGTCTTTTTGCAGCTCTCTCTAATCTCTCACTCTCTCTTTGTTCTCTCTCTGTCTCACTGTTTTTTATGGAGCTTCTTAGTTAGAGATGTCTCTTCTTCTTTTTAAATGGATTTTAGTGTTAACATGTCTCTAATGTTTTACACCTGTCTTTAGTTCATTTAACAACTTAATTAACACCTGTCTTTGGTTTATTTAACAAATGCTTAACAACAGTCAGTTTTTATTTGGTTATTATTTTTGGTTATCTAGAATTGATTTTGGGACAATCAATATGTATATGTTAGTGATATAGATTATGTAAGGTGTAGACAGTTTGTATAAAATTGAAAATCTTTGGGTATATTTTACATATCTTTTGTATATATATATCACTAGTATTTATCTTAATATGTTTAGAAATCATCGTATATTTTTTATTAATAAAAATTTATAAAACCGCATATACTCCCGCCTATACTCCCGCATACCATATATACTCTGTGCAGTACCTTAACCGGACGCAAACCGTATACCGCATATCAGAATACTGGATGCCGGCTAACGCCCTTCCTACACTCAAGTCAGTGATATCTTCTTTTGAAGGAGAACTAGGAATATTTGAGAATCAGTAGGAGAGAGTCAGAATTCGCATACTTTCAGAGGGAAGTAAAGTCCCCCTTTTATACTAAGCAGGGGCATGCCGAATTTGGCCTCGTGGGGTGATCATATCATGATATGAAATCTCTACGTGGTATCAGGTTCTATGAACATGTGTCACATAGGGATCATGATTATCCTATAACTGTTTTTCTGACATTTTATCATTTTCTAGTGTCAGAGAATATTCCATTTGATAACTGTTTTCTTGCAGGGGAGGGCCTATGGCTGACCTACTTTTTTAGTTCGGGCATCACCTTCTCGATGGCTTATACTTAAGGTCGGGTAATATGGGGTACCCGTCCTTCGGATTTCAGCATACGACTGTCTTATCCTGGTCGGACATAAGCTCTGTCCGACTTATCTTGGTCGGCCATAGCCTTTGCCCAACTTGGCCTAGTCAGGCTTGATCATTCGCCGGACCAGAGAGGAAGATGGGCTTGATCAGGCCGTAATAGAGTTTTGGGCCAATGGGCTTTCCTTCCTCGGACTCATATTTTTATCGACGTGAGCTAATATTTGTTAAATCCTTGCACTTATACAATCTTATTCCTTATTCAATTTTTCTAATTAATTTGGTCTCCTACACTAGATTTTCATAACAAAAAAATGAGATAGTAGCCCTGGTACTTCTTGGCGTTAAAAAATGAGTATACACCCTAAGCCCCTATTTGGAACGGGAGTAGGAGATCGGATAACTTGGTATAAAGGGGAATAAGGGATTTTGGGTGTTTGAAAACACAGAATAGCTAGGGATAAAGTATGCCAGAATAAACTGGTATAAAGTGGTATATGGATTTCAACCAACCCCTGGAATTAAAGTTATTCTAGGTTATTCCACCCAAAGAATATGTGGGGCTCACTGTCAACTCAACTGTCATCACCTCTAATAAATCACATGTCGAATCAACTATCATTATTTTTTCACCTTTTATAAATCTTTATCCATACTTTATTCGCATTTTATCCAGACAAAAAAAATTTATTCTTATGTTTACGAACGAGGATAATTCAAAACATAACCAAACACAAAATTATTTTATCTTTATTAATACTTACTAATGCCGGAATAACTGTATACACAAGAATATGTCTTATTCTGCATCCAGACGGGGCTAAGAAAGGAAAGGGTAAAAACACCCAAGAAAAAGAAAGAAAGAAAGAAAAAACAAAAAAGGAATTTTGTCGTTCTAGATTTTAAAAAGATAATATCATAATGTGAACTAGGAAATTTATTTAATATTGACATAACTATTTAATGATTATAATATTTTTTTTCTATTTATTATAAGTTTTTCATGTATTATTTTATATTTTTAATATTTAATATATTTTTGCACTTGATCATTGGAGGGATCAATTACTCAGGTGACCTCAACTTAAGACTTGCCATGTCTCCGAGTTTTTCAAGCTTTTAAACATTGATATGAACTGTTTACAGGATTATCCCCAGTAACAATGTGTTAAGGAAAATGATATGTCCAGCTAGGCCTATCAACGGATCGCGGGTCGATCCGGACCTGATAAGATAAAAAGCGTAAAATACCCGACTTGAAATATCAGAGACCTGATATAGACCCGGCCCGAAGCACCCGACCATCAAAATGGACCGGGTCCAGGTCCACCCCAAACCCTGTTCTATGGACCGATTGACTTCACATTGTGTGCTATTTTATTTTATTTTTTAGTTAGAGACCCAACCCATTACCCAAATGCCTAGATTACCTAACCCACTACCCAGGCCCAAATCCCATATCCAGAGAACTTGACTATCAAACCCACTGCCCAGCCCTAAACCCATATCCAAATCCCTACAAAATGGAAATCGGGTAAAAAGAAAGAAAAAAAAAAGAGAAGCAAGCCCTAGCCCCTAGCACGCTCTCATTCTCCCTATCTCACCTTCTGCCGACACCCTAATTAAAAACCCTAGCACCCTCTTATTAACACTTCTCATGGCATCATCAACACTTCCCCTTTGCTCCAATATGAAGTTGGTGGCCCAAGACCCATCCATCTTGGCCTTTGACGGCATCTTCAACCAATTGGAAGAGGTGGATCGACATCCCATGGTCTCAGATCGTTGATCACCAGCAGTGGCAGAGCCAGGATTTTTTCTAAGAGGGGACTTTACACGAAGTACAAAAAATTTATTATTTATGTATATGTTTTTTATATAAAATTAATTTTAAAAAGAGGCATTCATAAAAATTTATCATTCTACTTAGAAAAATTGTATTTGGAATCATTCATTCATGTATTCATTCCTAAATATAACAATTAATACAAAATCTACCTAAACTGGATTATTTGAAAAGAATAATTCTTATTCTCAACTAGAATTATCAAACCGACTCTTAATAGTATAAATAAGATGCATAATAAGGGTTGACATATAAAATAGAGAGAATGAATAACAATGTACAAGTGAATAACATACACAAAGTGTATATTCATGTGTAAAAATACTTTACTGGGTAAGCGATAAAAAAAGTGATTAATGAATTTAGAAAAAATATAATCACCACTTAAGGGTGTTTAGATATATTAAAAAATTGGAGAGACTTAAACAAAATAAAAAGTTTTTTTAAAAATATTTGAGTTTATTTTTCCAAGAATTTTTATTATAATTCAATAAATATATTCATATTAAACTCAGATTCTTAATTGTTCTTGTTTGTTTACTATAAAAAAATGTTGATACGCAATGTTTTTATTTCAACCCCACTTTCAGTTCTGTATGCGTTAATAGAAAATTATCAAAGCATATACTCACTATAACGAGGAAGATGCTTCGATAAAATTTTTTTCACATTTTCTATAAATGCATTTATGCAATTCATTATAATACACACTTCATTTTTTTATAAAAAACATATACCTCATTAGATTAACTATATTAGTTTTAAAAAATTCAAAACATTTATAGACTGAATTTAGGTCTGAAAAAAAGACCGGATGTAACATTTTCACAAAAAAAATTAAAAATACAAGACGGGGCTTGAGCCCCCCCTTGTCCCTACATGGTTTCGCCCCTGATCACCAGCATCAGATCGAGAGTAAGAGCCCTTCTTTCTCTCTTTTATGAATGGATCGGCATCCCATGGCCTCGGATCGTTGATCACTACCCCCTTCTCATCTCTCGATCTCAGTCTCCCTCCCTACATTTTCTTTCCCTCTCAGGTTCTCACTTCTCACTTTCTCTCTCTCACGGGTCAGACGATGCGGCAGCAGACCCAAAATATTTATATTTTTTTTATTGGCTGTCTACTGGGTCAACTCGGCCCTCAATTGAGTGGGTCCACCGGGTCTCACCTAAGACCCGGGTCGACGGACCCAAGCCCAGGTTGGGTCCGGGCCCATCTCGACTCGGTCCAAACCCGACCGTTGACAAGCCTATGTCCAACCCTCGTACAACCCTAATTACAATCCACACCGGTTTTATTTTAAAAAAAATTATGCACTTCCCTATCAAAGTTCATGCTATTATTTGAAATTAAGTATATATATATATATAGATACATTACCGTATTTTTTGTCGAGTCAAAAAAATAAAAAATAAAAAATTGTGTCATATATTATGATATCATATTATATACAGATATATTATCATAATGTATGAGACTATAAAATTAATCGAGTGTATCAACGCTAATTTGTAAAAATACTGTTACTAATATAGGCCCATATGCAGCCCATATGCATTTGAAAAAAAAACATGATAATTAACGTCCATTTTTTTTAAAAAAAATACATAAAAAAAAAAATTGGGGGCTGTCTAAGGGTAACGCTCTGTACATTGTACACCTGACGCAGATTGGTCTCGGCAACGTAATTCGAATTTCGCATTTATTATATGTTCAAAACCATTAGCATGTCGTCCCCAACGGCTTCAGCCAGGTGGTCAATGACACCCCATTTTGAGGGGATGACCGAGGTTCAATCCTTTGTAATGCCAAGGAGGAAAGAAAAAATCCAGCTCTCGCTGGTTGTTGCTCTGCTGTTGTGTGGGCTTGACCCCTAAGCATGTTATAGGCCTATGAGCCCTCTATTAGGCATGACAAGCCTGATTAATATATGTATGTTGTGGGACTGCCCCTCTGCTGATTAATAGGTCTATGAGCCCTCTATTAGGCATGACAAGCCTGATATATGTATGTTGGGACTGCCCCTGTGTGGGCCTTTGTTGTACCAAAAAAAAAAAAAAACCATTAGCTTGTCTACATTGATAATTGACATGCAGAATTATACCATTAGCTATTGATCGCGCTACATCACTTACCGAGACGTACATCCTTACAGCTTACTCGCAACTCGTCACTTTTTCTCGCTTCATCACACGATGCTCGGTTGTCTCACTAACGCCTTTCGTTAATTGCTGATTCTACTTTCCTTCCGTGCCTACGAATTTGAACACTTACACGCAAAGAAGAGACTTTACATATGGCAGGGGCGGAGAAGCCCATGGTTCCTGATGCATGGGTAATGCATGATGTGGTGATTTTAATGTCTTTTTTGCATTTGAGTCCCTCAAAAAAACATTATTGATTTTATGTAATAGTGTAACATGTATTGCATTAATTGATTTTATATATTACATTAAACATAAAAAATGCAAATTCGGTTACAAAAAAGACTGAGTATATTAGCGTTTATTGAGATTTGGAGTCACATGCAGGTCTTTTTTTTAAAAAAAATTGTGAATTGTTTTCATAGAAATATTGGTATATGGTTTTAAGGAGTTGAAAATCACTAATTTGGATGTTTTAATGGTTTTTTATTTTTTTATTTTAATTTTTAACCATTGTATATTGAGTCCCTCAAAATTTTTGAAGTGAGGTTTAAAATTCTCGTTCCAAAATATAAGTTTAAAGGATATCATTATATGTTTTTATGATTAATTTTCTTTTTTATATTTATTTTTTTCAATTTTTGAAGCTCCATTTTTTTGTTTTGTTTGTTGTGATAAGAATAATGGTATTTCAATATATTTTTTCTAAATCTTTTATAAATTATTCCAGATCACCAAATACATCAAAGAAGTATATAAAAAACTTTCAATCTAAATCATCATTACTTCAAGGACTCAATAATTATATATTCAATTGTCTTAATTTTGTCATAACTTATCATATATCTATAATTATTCTTTTTATTGTCCTCTATCTCTTGACCCTCTGGCCCCCTGGATATGGACCTTTCTCAAGTTCAACTAGAAAGTGATTCGTCCACGGCGGTGATTTGGTTGCAAGGGAGACGATGTTTCCCTTGGCAGCTCATGCGTGATAGACATGAAATCCAATTCCTCCTGTCTGGGCTCTCTGCATGGCAGGTTTCACACTCCTATCGCGAGAGCAATCAGGCGGCCGATCTACTGGCCTCATTGCGGACCACCCCTGGGGAGACTGTTCTTCAGTCAGCACAGTTTGGGGAGGATTTAAAATCTATTTTGGCTAAGGACGCGGCAGGTCAAATTTTTACCCGATTAGTAGCTAAATGAAGTATACAATGCTCTTTTGCATTCATCCTACTGGAGGCAGATCAGAGGGAGGTATCCACACTTTGTTGGCCACTTTCCTTGAGCTGCATCCACACAATTTAAAGTGTGGTACATATTTTTCTCTTTTGTGAAGCATGTAACTTTTTGATGTCACTAATCTAATATAGCAATATAAATTCTTTTTTACCCACCAAAAAAAAAAAAAAGAGCTAACTTTACATAACACTATTATCACATAAAAAAAAAAGGGTATTTGTTTTGGGGACATATAAATAATTAGGGAGATAAAAGACAAGAAATTAATTTTCCCAAAAACCTACCATAGAGTGATATAATCAATTATCTTTTCTTGAGTCCTGCTACATAGACTCCACTATTTAAGCTCCATTGACAAGCCCCATGAGATGTCCCTTGCTCATTGGTTGCTTGTTTGAATTTAAAAAATATTAAAAATGTAAAATACAATATTGCCCCTCATTCAAATCCCACATTTTCCTCCCTCATTAAACTCATCCCCACTTTTTTTGAAACAAATCAACGTATTCCATTTTGAAAATCTATTTTTTTGAAACCAATTCAAAATTAAAAAAAAACCATTAAAAACAAGACTGACATTACAATCTCTCCAGATTCTTAAAAAAAAACTGAAAAAGATGGAATTTTTATTTGGGACCTCTCAATCAATTAGAAAACGATGGCGATAAGGAATAATCAATATTTTTTTTTGAAACATTGCTATTAATTTGATGATTATTTAATTACAATCATCAGACAAAGTATTTGTGATGGATGTCGATGAATGTGAAAATAAAACACAAATCACGATATAAAATAAGAGTTTAGAATAAAAGTCAGTTACATTTATAAAATGTAACTTAATTTCAACAATAAATTGCATTAAAAGTGAGTTACATTTATTAATGTAACTGATTTTTGTTATATGTAACAATTAAAAGTTAGTTATATTCCATAAATGTAACTGACTTTCAGATATAATGCATTATCATGTCACTATCTTTTGAAAAATAATGTATATAAATATAAAATTGAAATGTAACTAATTGAAATATTTTGAAATATAATGTATACAACTTTAATAATTTGAAATATAATGCATTAATATGCTATATTCAATCTTCAACGTCAAAAACATGAAATCAGAAACTTTCATGTAATATTTGAATATGCCAGAATTGACATAAAAAACATATTCGAAATACAAAAAAAAATAAAAAATTGAAAGAACATACAACAACGACCACCACACCTGAATTGGCAGACATTGAAATGGATACCAAAATGTTCAATTATATTCTTTGATCGAATAAGTGGCTGAGAAAATCCTCCAGAAATCAAATCTGATTTGAAAAGTCGATTAAATATCGAAACCGACCTGTTTCAAAGAGTTCTTCGAAGAATTATAGATATTTTAGCATGAAAATTGAGGAGAAAATTCAATTATCAATAGATGATTCAAAAAATATAATTCAAAAATGATAAAAATCACAAATGATTGTAATGCAATCACAAAAATATATCATCAGTGACACAAATGAATCCCATTAATATGGTAGAAGTTACCAAATATGGATAATATCATCAGTGCCACATGGGGCCTATGAAATGTGGCTTGTGAATCATTTTTCCTTTTTATATGGGATGTGAGCTACGGAAAAAACCACAACTAGCCTTCGAGACGCCAAAATCAAATTGAGAAGCCAAGAAAAGAAATTGAAGAAGTGAAACAATCGTGGGAATTACTCAAATGACGCACAAATGCACTTTTATGATGGTGTGAAATTAGTGACCTAGACAATGGAGATGTATGTTTGGATAAAGGGGGCAACTCTCCATACAGTGAAGGGATTTTTATAAGGAACATAGATTACTGGTTTTTATGAAAAGATATGAGCTCGTTATATATACATTCACAAAATATAGGTGCTGTAAAATAATTTCAATCAAAATGCTTTAAAGAAAAAAATTGACCGGTTAAGGGTTTTAGTATATTGAAAAATCTTCGCAATAAATTGATGTAATATTTTGTAACACATGCATAAAGAAGAAGCACTTTTTATTTGCTTTGAATCTCAAACGTGACAATGAAAATTAAAAGGGTAAGTTGTCGAAATGCCCATGGATTGACCCCCTTATTTTTTCTGTACCCGTGGACTTTTTTAAAAAAAAATTTACCCCTGCAGTGTTGTCTAATTTTTTTTACCCCTAATTTTTCATAATACCTAAATTACCCCTTACAAACAGAGTTACAGATATACAGAAATATAATATGATGCATACAAAAATTATACACATAATTACAAATATTTAATAGTTACCTACATATAGCATTCAACATACACAATGATACTTAAACACAAATTGTTATAGATACATTGTCATTATAATAAATTCATGAATTATAAGTCATGTCATTATCATCTGCAAGTGCATTCAACGTACACAAAATGATTAAATGTAAAATTATTATAGATACATTATCAAAGTGTTATTAAAATAAATACATTAACTCTTTGAATTAGACATTGTTTGCCTATTATAATGAAATTAGTTGATGTCCCTCTTGATCCTCCTCTTCATGTCCTCCTGGATAAAATTGAACCCACTGAGAAGCCTTCGAACTAGACATTCAACATACTTCATAAGGAAGAACGCATTGTTCAAGCTACATTAAAGATGCAACAATCAGTTAAAAACATAAATAAATTTTCATTTAACAGTATGAACAATATTAGTAATAACATGTTTACACTACCAATGAAATTAAACTAATGATTGACATATAAATTTACAGAATTGTAATGACCAATTACATAAATATAATATCAATTTACATATACATAAATGACCAATTATAGAAACTTTATAAACGACTACATAATATATACGGATTGCTTCTGGCAAACCCTCAACATAGGAAGCGGCGATGCGCAGTTGTAAACGTTGAATCCCTTCTAAAATACCATCTAAAATATAAAAAGTGCAAAAAAATAAAAATAAATGGAAACTTATAAATATCAACAACAATATTATTTTAGATGTAATACCAATTTACAGATATGTAAATGACCAATTACAGAAAGTTTGTAAACAATTACAAAATATATATCAATTGCTTCCGATAGACCCTCAATAGAGGCAGTGGTGAGGCGTCATTATAACCATCAAATCCATTATTTCTAAAATACCGTCTAAGTCTTTTTTACACATACTCAAATCTTAAAAGTGAAAAAAATAGAAGTATATAAATATCAATTGTAATTTTTTCATAGAAATACATATTGATCCATGTACTTAGCAATTAAAGAAACTAAAACATTACATAACCAAATATAAAAACCACCAATGGAATTAAATTAAGATTTGACATACAACTTTATAAAAATATAATGACCAACTATAATAATGTAATATCAATTTACATATATGTAATGACTAATTATAAAAAATTTACAACCAATTACAGAATGTATACCAATTGCTTCCGATAGGCCCTCAATAGGAGCGACGACGACGATGACATGGTGTCGTCATAATTGTGAAATCTATTATTTCTAAAATATTGTTTAAATCTTTTTTACATGTACCCAAATCATAAAAGTGTCAAAAAACCCAAAAAGAGAGTCTTTAAAAACAAAAAATTGAAGGAGCCGAGCATATCAATATGAAGAGGCTTCACAACAAGAATAACCACATTAATGCTATCACCACCTGCTCCAAACATCAAACCAAAAACCCCTCATTCACTCTCAAATCATTTCATAAACCCAACACACATGTAGACAAAAATCCTTATTTTTTTATTAATAGATGCAAACACATAAAGAGAGAGATGCAAACCCCTCATTCTCCGGCCATGTTGCCACCATTCAACACTTCTTCGATTGTTTTCGGCGGAACCTCAATAGAGGCAGCGAGTGGTGGTGACAAGGTGCTCCATGGGTGATTAATTGGGAAAGAAGAAGTGATTTGAGAGAGAGGGTTTTGGGGGGAAGTAATAAAGATTTTGGGGGGAAAATAAAGGTACAGGGGGTAGTTTAGGAAAGAAATGTGATATGGCAGGGATGAGGGGCAAAAAAAAAATAGGACAGCTTTGCAGGGGTAAAAAAAAATTTCAAAAAGTTCAGGGGTACAGAAAAAATGAGGGGTCGATCCAGGGGCATTTCGATAATTTACCCAAATTAAAATGTCCGCATGGAGGAACGGTTATGCATGAAATGTCAAAACATTAACTCAAAGCATTTTTGGTCATTAAAGCTAATAATTATCTCCCTTTATTCTTCACACATAGAACTTGTACCCCCGTATGGCGTGAGAAATAAGCCCAGAATAATGAAGAATACAGGGGAATAGTAAAAAAAATTGTTTGTTTTTACAAAATAAACCTCCATAATTATGTCTGTATAAGCTAGGATAAGGCTTGATAACTATTCTAAGGAAATGTTAGAATTGTTTATTAGGCCTTATCTATGCCAATAGATAAAAATACAGTTCTCTGTCATTTTAAAAAATTTATCTCACCTAACAATCTCACACATATTTCAAAAACTGTCATGTCTATCAAATCAATCATACATTTCTCACACTATTCCCAGAGGTATAGTTATCATTTAAAAAGTCATAAACTCTTATTCATCATTTATTAAAAAATTATTTTTACATTTTCAATTAGAATAACAGAAAATGCAATCAAACAAAAAATTGCTTATTTAGTCTGAATTGTTATCTATCTTAGTATAGCTATCAGAAGCGAATAATCCAATGTCGCACCATAAGGGGGTGGTATATATGTTGAGTAGCTTGAGTTGTGTAAATATGACAAGTGACACATTCGATGAAATTGTGTAAAAAGAATTTTTGTTTAGTACTTCATGTGTTCAATACAATTCCTAATTAAATGAGACTTGCTGTTGCAGCCTTGCTGGTTGCATGCTTTCCATTTTATAACAGTTTGTTTTCTGAAATGCTTGAATGGTAGGTTGTGTATTTAGGCCATAATTTGAAGGACTCAAGCTTAAGAGAGGTTGCCTCTCTCAACATACTCGGACATGTCAATGTACGCGTGCAAGGCAATGAGCATTCATGATGTTGAACGTGCTCAACGTGATGATGTTGCAGTATCAGAACTTCAAGTGCATCTCAAACACCTCTATATCCCCGAGAAGTTGAGAAGATGGGAGGGGCGACAATGGGTAGACAGGGGGAGAGAGGGGAAGAGAGAGAGAGAAGGCAGCCGCCTGCCCACCTCCACCCTCCGTTGCCCACCTCCGCCATCTTCCACTGCTATCCCAGACATGTATCTCCCTCTCATCTTTCTATCTTTTTTTTTTCTTTTTCTTTTTCTTTTTTCTTTTTTTTCTCCTTACCCCCACAAGGACTATTTACTTTAATAAGACGAAACTTTTTTTTCTTAATTAAGATGTGTTTGTGGACAAAATTGCAGGGAAAATAAAAAAAAAGTGAAAGAATTAGGTCAAAGGGAAAGTGGTGGAAAGTAAAAAAAAATTTCCTTTGACCAACTTTCAAGGTGTTTATGCATATGGTGAAAAAAATTTCCATCACTTTCTCTCAATTTCTCACCGATGGAGAAAGAAAAAAATTTTTTTACTTTTTCCAATAAGATAAAATAGAAGAGAGACAGTGATGAAAAAAAAAATTTCATGTTTGACATAAATAGTAACTTTTTGAATGGTTAAAATAAAATTTTTTTATTTTTCTTCATTTTCCTTCACTGAGACAGAAACACACCCTTGTTAAAATGGATTTCAGCTTAATGGTACGGAAATAAAGGCACCGGTCCCGAACCCGAGCCACGTCTCGTTCCCTCATGCTTTCACCCGTCTCTTTCGTTTCACCGCCCCCTGACAACGAATCCTCCTCCACGTCATCACCTTCTTTATTAAAAAAAAATTGACATTCACACGTTTTCGTGGAAACCCAACTTAGACTATTAACCCCTATAAAAAATATAAAAAAAAAAGAACATTCAATACCTTTCCACAAACAACCAGCTGGCTTACCGAAGGCCCCGTCCATCCATGCCCATATCCAAAAGCTGTCAATCCGTGTCATTCTCGACCGCCACTCCACCCCCCACCGGCCCACCCCCAACACGTATATATAGACACACCATTCGTTCACTCTCTCGGTCAAACCCATTCAAAGAAACCAAACCGACTGTGAAAGCCAAAGCAGGGCAACCTAAGAAAAAGAACCACTTCAATCATGGAGAGCAGCCATGACTCGTACCCGGAGACATCCTCCAATTACGCGACCGTTGCAACCTCCCTCCCAAAGAAGCGCGCAGGCCGGACCAAGTTCAAGGAGACCCGGCACCCGATCTACAGGGGTGTCAGGCGGAGGAACTCAGGCAAGTGGGTTAGTGAGATCCGGGAACCCAACAAGAAGACCCGAATATGGCTCGGCACCTTCCCAACCGTCGAGATGGCGGCGCGCTCCCACGACGTCGCTGCGATGGCCCTCCGCGGACGGTCCGCGTGCCTCAACTTCGCTGACTCGGCTTGGCTGCTGCCGATTCCCGAATCATCGTCGGCCAAGGACATACGTAAGGCGGCGGCAGAGGCAGCCGAGGCGTTTCGGCCTTCGTCGAACGTGGCGGAATTGGAGAACCCGGCGGTCCCGGAGAGTGATGTTGCGCTGGTGGATGATGAGGTGGAGTTCTTCGGGACGCCGGGGGTGTTAGACGGGATGATGCAGTGGACGTCGCAGGAGACGCCGATGGAGAGCGCGAGTTATGGTGGTGGGTTTGATTGGGATGATCTAGGGAGTGACGGGGATGTGTCGCTTTGGAGTTACTCGATTTGAGCTTTGAGGGCTCTTCTTTTGAATATAATTCAGGATTTCAGGGAGGGAATTTTTCTTACTCAAGTACACTTTTCTTTTGTTGTGGGTGTACTTGTATTTACGTGGATTATCTGATTTTTTTTCCTTTCATCTCATTATTATGAATATCACATCATCATAATTAAAATTAAATAATTATAAATACATCAAATCATGAATAAGTTCATTTCTAATAAATAAATTTATTTCATTTGATGAAATCAAGATCGTCTCATTGAAGCGATCACAAAACAAACATAAAAAAGTGTCCCGATCTGTGTAAGTTCTGTAGTCAGTAATTATTTTCACCAAATGCTGCAAAAATACTCCTCGGATTTATCCACCTGATCTATCGTGTTCGTGTTCACCTATTTTAAGACTCTTCGTGTGGTTGCCCTTTATGCGTGAGTAAGATTTTTTGAGCGTTGATATACTCAGCTCATTTTACATTCTAATATGTAATTTCATACACTATGATAGTATAGACTATGTTATTATAGTGTATGAAGTTCTATCATAGTATATGATGTAAAAAAATAAATTTTATTTTTTCAAAACGAAAAAAATATATTATTGTATCTCAGTAAATAGTATATTTCATATAACAACATTTACTTCAGTGGGATAGTGTAACTTTTTTTAAAAAAAAAATCAATGTAAACTGCAATCGGAGCTGCACATGAGACTGGACATATCATTTTCCTCATTTTTTACCGGTATTCTTTCAACTAAACTGCAAGATTGACTTCTATTGGCAGGAGTATTTGTGGAGTCTTCAATTGATCTTCTTCCTTCTTCAATGTTAACTTATATATATATATATATATATATATATATATATATATATATAAAGAGGGATCTCTCGTAGCTGATCTTACAACTAAGCTAAAAATGCTACATTCGAATGTTTGCTCTTGTCTCTCACATAAGATTCTTTTGTGATGCTCATTTTATTTTTTTTCAGTGGCATTTCCAACATAATGCAAACAATGAATTTGGGTTCAACAGGATATTAAGTCTGACTACCTCACTGTCTCATTGGAAGTTATCACACCAGTCAGACACTGACTCAACAATGGCATTGACTATCGTGGCTAAACAGTGGTGACCGGGGGGCATAAGCAGCCAATAGAGTTGTTTGCGCTTGTCATGCCTGACTTGAACAGAATCCCCAACATGAACTATCACTTTGCCTTCTAAGCCAATATTGATTGCTTCGAGAATATGGTTGAATTTGTTATCCCAAGATGAAGAAAGTTTCAGTTCGTGGGAACAATATTACTCCACACGGATTCATAATTACCGGAACCGGCCAGGATTTAGTTCATGGATGGATGAGATTGGAAAAACTATGTTTTTTCCTTCTTTTTTTTTTATTTTCAATGACAGAGAAAAATGAAACTTTAAAAAATAAATATGAAAGAAACAATTGATCATGAAAATTATATAATGATACCCCTTTAAGCTTAGATTTTGGAAAAAAATTTAACCCTAATATCTAAATTTTTTTCAAAATACTCAAATAGCAATTATGAAGAAATCAAATGAAAAAAAATCACAAAAAATTGAACATGCACAATCAAGTGCTACAAACAATCACAAAAACTAACCAAAGACGAACCAAATTAAACTATGATTTTCAACCTTCTAAAACCAAATACCAAAAAACCTTGAAAATGAGCCCCCCAAAAAAAACACAATTTTTATCTCAAAAAATTTAATACCCACCCCAAAAATAAGCTTAATGTTAACATTGTAAATGAACGGAAGACGCACATAATGTTTAAAATATAGCCATAATGTATAGGTTTTTATTCCATAATTCATAAAATCAAAATGATAAGGAAGGAGTACTAACACATACCTTGCTCCAAGGGCAGCGCCACTCTTTTAGTGGTGGAGTCAAATGACCCCCATCAAATTTTTGAAAAAAAAAAAACACAAAGTAGCCCACTATGTTTGACAAAGTGACCCATTAATTTTGTTTTAGATAAACCAGTCCATCAAAAATGTTAAAAACAAATCAGCCCATTAAAAACTCTGTACACCCATTACCCCATTAGAAAAATTAAAAAAGATTGGAACCCTAAAACACAAACACTATATTAAAAAAAAGTGAGTCTCTAGGACTCCTCAATAGCGGACTGTGTTGTGCGTGACAAACAATATTAGATTAAACACAAATTATTAGAATTATCACATCAAGAATACAAACATCAAATATATATTAAATCATGCATACTCTAAAAATATAATAAAAGCATAAAATAAAAGAGTTAGGGATTAGAAAAGTATATCCGAAAATGTAAAAGCGAGTGAAGGCACTCTGTCCTTGGTAAATAAGACCCCCTCACGCACAGGATTGAATGACTCATACCACTAAGAGATACGACCACAATAGGTTTTGTTCTTCCAGAGTGCGAGCTATGGAATAACCACGGTAAACAGATTGCGATCCTTTCAGACATCCAGATCAAGAATTGATGAGAAATTAGAGTAGATGGAAACACTATTGGTTTAATAAGACTTCTCAAATCAAGGAGCAATTTGTTGTTGGAGAAAATATAAAAGGAAAGGTTTCACATTGCTCACCGCTCACCGGTTGGTGAAGGAATTGGTCATTGTATGATGTTTTGATGATGATGAAACTTGGTCACAAGTCATGAGGAGCACGAGACATTTAAAAATGCATGAAATTAATTAACCGAGATAAATGACACATGCAACATTTCACTAAGAATGGAAACGCATGAAATATTCAATCGCCTTTATTAAGTATTCAAGAGCCAATGTAACATTTTGTAACTCATGTATTTAATTCTCATTCAAGCATGCAATTATATGGAGCCGGTTAAACACATTTTTATGTATTTTTGGTCATCAAATTCCAAGCCGATCACCTACACAACTACACACGAACGGACGCGCCAACCACTGATGAACGGACAAACGCGCCGATCATCGATGGTCACATCCCCGATCTTCCCTTCTTACTTTGTTTCAAGTATCTAATCATGGATTTAGTTTTTTTTTCTTCACCATTTTTGTATGTTAATATGAATTTATCATATCACTGCATAATTGTGTATGAATAATGAACAAAATCCATTAACAATACACACCTCATTCCATCATTTATCTATGTATCAAAAGCACCTTACTATAATGTGGATGTGATGTTGTGTGAAGTGATATATAAGTGGAGAGAGGGACCAAGTCCCTTTTTATAGGCCATGGGAGGCCAAGGGCTTACCTTATGGAATTACTCCCATCATAAACTCCATGAGTATGCACCACCCCCCCCCCCCCCCCACACACACACACAAAAAAGGTCACATTAGATAAATCAAGACCCCTTAAGTGATTTATATTGAAATTGAGCCTACCATGAAACCTAATAATTTTATTCTTATTGGAATTGCTCTCAAAATGAATTTCAATAACTTTTTTTTCCATTGGTTTGCTCCCATCATGAATTCCTCACATTGGACAATCCTAACATCTACTTGGGTTTGTAACATTTTAGTAGAAAGTAAATGTGAAGATATTGGTTTGATAAAATGTCATTAACAATGTGATTCATAATATCTTATAGGGTAGCTCAAAAACTTTAAGGGGGAGTTTGGTTGCGCGATTGCGTAGCATTTGCTTGCAGGAAGCTAGTTCTGCAATCGTGTAACCAAATGATTTTATAATTGCAGCTTCCTGTAAACGGATTTCAAGCAAATAGTGCATAAAAACTACGATTTGAGAAAGCTGGGGAGGTAGCTTCTTGCATAAACAATTTTAAACTTAGCGATTGCAGAAAATCAATTTTACAATCGCGTTATCAAACGCTATTTAAGTTGTGAAAAGTCCAAAGGTATTAACATATGAAGAATTCAAAAAACAATAAAAAAAAAATTCGATTCCTTTTATTGAGTCATGGAAGGCCACAAAATCCAACACATGGAAGTAGTCATACTGATTTAAAAGAAAACTGAATTTGACACGGACACACACACAGAAAGAAAAAAAAAGTAAATTGTGTGGTTAATTTGGCTATGCATGGAGCCTATACTCCACCAAATCCCCACAGCTTGGGCGGCCCGAGCCCCATCCCGCACTCTTGTCTCTGCCTCAGTTCTAGCCTATGTCATCGACCTATTTTTTACTCATGATATAAACAAGCCCCCTTTCATTGAAGAATAGGGACTCAAATAAGTAGAAATTAGTCGCAATAGTCTTAAAATAGATGTTTGGAATGTTGTACTAAATGAAAATTTGTATGTCAGAATTAACAAATATAAAATGATCAATAATGATTTTTGGGCCCCAATTGTTAGACCCCAACATAAGCCCCATGTTTGAAATACCTATATTACCCCCCAACTAATATCACTGTTTTTGTATAATTGTCCCAATAAATCCTGAGTTAGTTACGATTTATTTTTTTTATTTATTTGATAACCGATCATTTTCCTTTAATGTAGGAGCAGTTACAATATATATTAATCTTTTTTTTTTTTATTAACCAATCCAATCTACCAATTTTGATCGGGTTTTTTTAAGAATCACAAAATCAGCGATTTCAGAATGTGTAACAACAAGATCAGATCATCGGCCCAAAGATCTCGTCAAGATCAATAATCAACAGCAATTGATTCATTCTTCAATGGCTATCAAATCGATATAAATCAGAGAAGAAAATAAAATATCTACCATTTTTTCCAATTGATCATATATGAAATTGATACATCCAGGTTAGATTTTTCGGATCCCAAAAATTATAAGATTTTGCATTTTTTTTAGTTTTCAGATGGATCAGTGGATTTGAAAACAAACATCGAATTTTATTTTTGTTTGGAGAAGAGAAAAATTTTGATTCATTTAATTTTATTTGTGATCAGTTTGTAATGTAAACAATGACTATCCATTCAGGCTAATCTTTTTTCGATCTGAATATATAATGTTGATTTTGATTTTTTGTCATTCATTTGATTCATCATATACATGTATTGAATCTGAATTTTATTTTAAATTCAGATACATGGCTTGTATCTTGATTTACATGCATTGCTGTGTTTCAAGTATGATCTGTACAATCGTTTATGATTGTGTGCTTGTATATAATTATGCATATTGTGTCATTCATCATATTTTTTTAGCTTTGTATCAACATTATTCGACTCATTCAGATTCAAGATTTTCAAATATAGTGCATATTCACTTATATGAAATGTGCATTTTATTTTTTAAGATATATGTGTATCTTAAAAATTAAATCAAGAGTTTTTAAACAAATATAAGAGAAATCAAAACCATATATACTATCTATATTTCAGATACATATAAACAGGCTAATCTTTTTTCAATCTGAATATATTATGTTGATTTTGATTTTTCGTCATTCATTTGAATCATCATATACATGTATTAAATCTGAATTTTATTTTAAATTCAGATACATGGCTTGTATCTTGATTTACATGCATTGTTGTGTACCAAATATGATATGTACAATCGTTTATGATTGTGTGTTTGTATATAATTATGCATATTGTGTCATTCATCATATTTTTTTAGCTTTGTATCAACATTATTCGACTTATTCAGATTCAAGATTTTTAAATATAGTGTATATTCACTTGTATGAAATGTGCATTTTGTTTATTAAGATACATGTGTATCTTAAAAATTAAATCAAGAGTTTCTAAACAAATATAAGAAAAATCAAAACCATATATATATCATATATATTTCAGATACATATAAACAGTCAAATTCCACATCAATAAATGCTACCAGATATTTGTTATTTCAGATACAATCAAAGATTTAAACATGTTTTATACAACAATTTCATATACAGTTGATTAAGATACATACAATGTTTATAAAAAAATTAATCTATTTTCATCAAAGGATTTAAAAAAACAATTGAGTATTCCAAAATATAAGATTGAAGTTTTTAATACACTAGGCTACTTCCTAATAGCATGTAATGTGACTAATGAGATCTATATTGCTACATAATTGCGTCATATTCATATTTATTTTCATAATAGGTTTTCAGATACAGGTATAGTTGATTAAGATACATGGATTGTCCTTCTGTAATCTTTGTATATGTTATGTTGGAACGCTAAAATTCAAATTTTTTCAAAATATGTTACGTGGGGAGCCGATCTAATGGTGTCACGTTTTGTGGGATTCAGTTGCAGTTTAATGAGGATGTTAGTTAGTTAGAGCCACTTTTTAAAATTATAAGAATGGTAGTTTTGTCATTGTAATTTTGGTAGTTAGAAAAAGTCAAATAAGGAACCAATAAGAAAGTGCCACCTATTGGGGCTTTCAAATGAGGCTTAATTTCTGGGGCCCATGTAGCAGCACTGTAAAATGATATATGGATTTCAATGAACCCCTAAAATTAAGTTATTTCAGGTTATTCAATCCAAAAGATTATGTGGGTCAACTATCAAATCAATTGTTATCATTTTTTCACATTTCATAAATCTTTATCTACACATTATTCATATTTTATCCAAACAATAAAAAATTTATTATTATGTTTCTTAATAAGAATAATTCAAAATACAACCAAATAAAGAATTATTTTGTTCTTTATTTATACTAAAATAGTCATAAACTTCATAATAATTTGATTCTCTATTCAAACCGGGGCTAAGACAACTTGCATTGTAATGAAATTCTCAAGGTTTTCCTAATGATTACCTTGTCTACTAACTTTTTTTCAATTGAATTATGGGTATTTTTCATTCAAAAATGTTAAAAGAGATAAGAAAGAGCATATTAAAAAAGAAAAATATAAAACAAGATAGAGACTACTCATAGTTACCCTGCCCGCTAACTATACCATGAGAACGAGTTCCATATTGATTGGATCCCCAAATCAAACTAGAGATGACACCTACTGAGAGTGTTGGAAGAGTAGTTGGAAGAATTGTTGTAGAAAATCTGCCCATTGTGGGATGTCTGATTTTTATCATCTGAAATGACAATTTCTCTCTCATGTGTATCGATTTAGTCAGCTCAACCAACGGAAGATGAATCTTCACTAAATAGAAGATCTATCTGATCAATTCCGGAGAATCTTTCTTTTTGAAGATCGATCTCCTTTCAGGGTATTGTTAGCTCAAGATCAGGAAGTGATGTTTAATTTGTAAATATCCAAATGGCACCTTTTTCACAAGTTATCACCCAATTCTACTATTTCTACTAGATCCTAATCACCCAATGTGAGCTAATGTGAGACTAACTAAAAAGACTCCATGTTACACCAGTTATCCAGCACTTTCTCATTGATTGTTTTTCATGTTGCATTCTTCTATATATTACACTGGAAACAGGAATGTGGACTTGCCGGCTCTCATACTGTATCCTTCTATATTTTACACTGGAAACATGAATCTGGATTTTCCATGCATACTCTTGGAGAGCTAATGTTTTATGTCAATTGGCTTACAAATTTTCAATTAGAGAATGTGAGGTGACACATTCTGATTGAGTCAAATCACATTGTATAATCTAGTTAAAACACTAAAACGAATACTTTCTTCCATCTATACCAAAGCCAACCACACGAAATTTAGGGGGACTACGATTTTGTTCATACTTCATTTGGGGCATAGATCATTTAGAATCAAGTGAATCATATACCAAGTTAACTGAAATCAAACTCACACAAAAACCAGAGTTACAATATTTCTTAATTCCTATATATGTGTGCGTAAAAATGTTTAGAATAGATAATTTCTTTTACAAAACCTTATTTACAAACAACCCCCACCTTCTTTTTTGGCCTTTATGAGCTTCTAAGATAAAAATTATAAACTACTACAAAATAGAGACCCCAACAAACAACACCACCCACTCAAAAACACACTAGCTCAACATGACTGTAGATCAGTCAAAAGCTCATCCAGGAGTGAACCCCAGACACCAACTTCCACAGACACCCCAAACTCGTCTTCTTCTTCTTTAAACCTACTCCACCTCCCACAGCTCACCGCCTCCTTTACCTCCGCTTCCCAGCTTTCCTGCTCTATAGACCGCCCTGCATTCAGCCAATCGGTAGCTGCCTTCAAGAGCAAAGATCCCCTGTCTTGTCCATCATGGACAATGAGTCCTTCAGTAAAGAATTCGATGAATAGCCTCTCGAGGTAGCATTTCTTTCTGAAGCTCTCTGGTGTGGTCTCTTTCAGTAGCTTAAGTAGTTGCATTGCCTCCTCTTCCTCCTCTTCATCACCTACTGAATTCTCTTCCATGAGCGGGCTATCACATCCATAAGAGTTAAACTCGGATGATGAATCAATCCGTTCTTCAAGATTGATTGGATCCAGAAATGTGAGCCTCTCAAAATTCCTGATCTTATTCAATAGCTGAAGCTTTCTCCCTGTGAAACAAAATGGCATTCAAATCAGAATGATCAACACGTATAATGATTGGAGAGTTATAATAACAACAAAAAATCATAATTCAAAAGGAGTTGAGAAATGATTAACGATTGAAACAATTTGTTCTTATTTTGATCAGAGGTGTAGGTGGGTCACTGCGGGTGGTCCAGAAATCTAGCTATCCACAGTGTGGTAGATGGAAAGGGACCATTTTTTGGTGAGCTCATGCCATGACAGCAATATTTGTAGTAGGTGACAACATGTGCAACTGTTTTACATTAAGGTTAACCAATTCATAATAACTAGCCACTCATGCAAAACAGTCCAGTGAGTTTTTTTTTTTTTTGGCTGAATAACAGTCCAAATGACCTTGTTTCCCATGTCAGCATGCTAAGTGCAGAAAGACATACTCTCAATGTTGTCCAGGGATTGCTGAAATGAAGAAGGTGAGGAAGACTCCTCTTCTTCTCTATCACTTGCTCCTTCTTCATGTTCTTCTTCAAATGGAAAATCCATTACCGAAACCGGGCTGAACTGCTCCTCTTTGTACGCGCATTGCACTTCCATGACTCTCTCTTCGTGTTCTTCCTGTTTTTTTGGTTTTCAAACTAGTATTAATAATGACCCAAACAACAGAAATAGTACATGATATGTTATCCCATCTCATCGTGGCAGGCTGATCCACGTCCATTCATTCAATGTTCTCATCATATCATTCAGTTGCATGGTCCAAAACGAACATCATCACATCCCGAAACTTTTTTTATATCATAATTCACTTATTCAACATGAATATTTCAAAGGATTCTAATCCGCCCCAATTTTAGTCACTTTCTCGTATTAAAGGCATATTTTTTAAGGATACACGATTAAGAGACATTATGTAAATAAAGAAAATAAATAATCTCACGTATTGTTTTGAACTTCCAAATGAAAATAAATAATGTTACGTACATTTTTTTTTCAGTTTCAATTTTAATCCATATAATTTTTAAAAAAATAATATGCACCATCCAGTAAAGTCTATGTTTTTATAAAAAAAAATGAAATATATATCACAATATATCGTAAGAATTAATTTATAAAACATAGGAAAATTATTTAAGTGAGATATATATCTTATCAAGGTAAGTATATATAACCATGAAAAGCACTCAATGAAAATATACGAAATAAAAGCTAAAAGAATGGCCACAGCCAACCAAACAATCCGGTGAAACAGGATAAGACATTTATAACATGATAAAGAGACATTCGAGTCAAACAAGCACAGTAAAAGAGGTCAACTATGCTGTTACACAAATATGGTATCATTATGTGGCAGATAGTTATAAAAAAGCACATATGCATTATATATCCACCTACCTACCGAAACGGATAATTTGTGAAAAGTTTAGATGCAATTATGATTTATATTTTGATTTGCAATCTTTATATTATATATTTTCAAGTAAATGTTAAAAACAGTCTTACAAACAGTCTTAACATATTTAATTTTTTAAAAATAATAAATATCATGTAATAATATATATGTTTTGATAAAAAATGTATATCATTTATTTAACAATTATATATTTATATATTATATCACATGAAATAAAAAATACTCTAACATGAAAAGATAACAAAAATAATTATAAAATAAAAAAATATTCCGGCATAGAGTGATAATTAATATAGTTTTATAAAATAAAACATGTGTAACAACAACTATAAAATATTGTAAAACAATATTCTTCAACAAATATCTTACTTAAGAAGGGAAATGATTTGGTAACTTAACATATGACAAAAATTTGATTCAACCCAATGAAAATATGACAGACAATTTATTCGTTTAAATCCCACCAAAAAATATAAAATAATGTGTTCCCTTATGATTAGTTTAAAATATGTTTTGATTAAAAAATTTCAAACAAAAGAAGATAGAAACGGTTCAACCCATCCATATATAAAATAAAAAAAATAGTTCTTCTAAGGTGTCATTTGGACAAAGTCAAATCCAACTACCGATAGTACTGAACAGAGCAAATACAGCTGGATTAAACAAACATATATAATGAACCCAGAAAAATGTGTTAATCCCAGTACAACAGTTACTTTTGAATTTCAAATTCTCTCATAAATTTATTTTTCCTTTTTATTTAATATACATATACATCAAAAGATTCGGCGTGTAATTATACCCATCTATTTTATTGATCGTTTCGTACTTCCAAATGGGCGTGCGAGAGAATGACACAGACCCACAGTAATGGTAGACCCACATCTGCACATGCCTTCTTCAATGTCACTGTGAGACCCACTCATTCAATGGTTGATAGGGACTCATTCCATCAAGCGAACCCTTTATCCCAACCGCCCATGGTTCAGCAGAGAATTTAAATAAATAAAAAAAAAAGATTTTTTTCGGTAGGTAGCTAAAATGTTGTTTTCACCAAAAACCAAACAAAAAGACAAATTACACAAAAGGACAAACTTTAAATAGTATTCGTGAAAGCCATAACCCAACTAAAAAATATTAATCAGAGGAGGATCATTACGTAATTTTGTATGTACTCAAAAAAATATGGGCAATTAACAAAAATAGCATCGTTGAAATGAATATTTACAAAAATAGCACTGGTCGGTGAATATTTGCAAAAAATAGCACTGACACTGTTTTACAAAGGAGGCGCCATATATATATGGCGTCTCCTTCATATTTGTATCTCTATGATAAATGATATTTTTACACTGGAGGCGCCATATATATATGGAGCCTCCAGTGTTTTTCAATTTCAAAGGGAGGCTCCATATATATACGGAGCCTCCAGTGTTTTTCAATTTCAAAGGGAGACTCCATATATATACGGAGCCTCCAGTGTTTTTCAATTTCAAAAGGAGACGCCACATATATATGGAGCCTCCAATATTAAAATCCACAACAACCATGTATAAATAAGAACTTTTTGTTTTTGCATTAGATAAACCTGCACATGTAGAATGAATAAATCACCCCTTTCACAAAACACGAAAAAGTATATAATGAATTTGATTTTATTTGTAAATTCTTTAATTCCTTTATTATATAGTTTTTTTAATTTCTCTCAATTACTCTCGACTAAACTTTGATTATGAATTTCTCTACTTAGTATTTTTTTAATATAGTATTTGATTAAGCTTTTGTATTAATAAATTTGTATTGTTTTACTTAATCTTTTAATGAATTTATTTTATTTCAAGTGCATCATTTGACGATATCGTTATCAAGAGAAATTTTTATACTGGAGGCTCTATATATATATGGCGTCTCCCTTTGAAATTGAAAAACACTGAAGACTCCGTATATATATGGAGCCTCCCTTTGAAATTGAAAAACACTGGAGGCTCCGTATATATATGGAGCCTCCCTTTGAAATTGAAAAACACTGGAGGCTCTATATATATATGGCGCCTCCAGTCATTTATCATAGAGATACAAATATGCCCATATATATATGGCCCTCCTTTGTAAAACAGTGTCAGTGCTACTTTTTGCAAATATACACCGACCAGTGCTATTTTTACAAATATTCGTTTCAACGGTGCTATTTTTGTGAATTGCCCAAAAAATATTTGATGTCAAGGAGATCACCTTTGGATGCATTCGGCCGGTAGCGGTCTCCGTGAACCTCTCACCGACACGGGTCGTGGGGCTACGCTTCTCTCCCGGTGAGTATAGTTTATTAACCTCCGCCACGTCTAAACCCCCCTGAAACGATCTCGACCGTCCGATGCCCTTCCAGAAGCTCCTCCTCAGCCTCCGCGAAAAGCTCCGCCGCAGGATCCCCTCAGCCGGCCGAGGTCCGATGGCGGCGGAAGAGGAGGAGAAACGGAGGAGCCTCGTCACCGCCTTGTGAAGGGCGGACATCGCTGCAGCCGTCGATTTGCTACGGTCGAGCCTCGGTCTCGCGCAATCTTGATCGTTCATTTCCATCTCGAGAAGGCTCCGGACCGTCGGAGGAGGACGGAAGGCCTCGTCGTCGTTGAGGAAATCCTTGAGCCTCAATGGCCCAACCGTCTTCGCTCCCATGGCTCCTCCCCACCAAAAAAACAAGAAAATGAAATTCCAGATCTGGAGACGGAAGGAGAAGGAATTATAGTGAGAGGGGGTTGATTATAAAAATGGAGGGAACGATGAAGAAGAAGAGAAGCAGCTTCTGTGGTGAAGATCTCCACGTAGAAATCTTCGAGAAAAGCAGCATTTCTTTTTTGTTTTTTCTTTAATGATGAGAGAGAGAGAGTTGTATTATAGAGTTTATAATTGGAGAGGGCCTCGGATGCTTGAAATTTTGAATATGAGGGGGGGTCAGTGCCACGTAGAATGTGAGAAGGGTCATGCACAGGGACCAATGTCGGAGGTAAAGATTGACTTGTTGACCGAATTGGGGGGTGAGCGTGCGGAGTTGCAGGTGGTGGTGGTGGATGCGGTATCTGCGGCAATTCGAAAACAAATATTTTGAAATCTGTCGCGTTGCGCGTGGAGGGATTGTATGAGTGGTGGGTTGTGATTTGATAATTTTGA
Source organism: Acorus calamus (assembly GCA_030737845.1). Classification (NCBI taxonomy): domain Eukaryota; kingdom Viridiplantae; phylum Streptophyta; class Magnoliopsida; order Acorales; family Acoraceae; genus Acorus; species Acorus calamus. The sequence goes on from CM060868.1 coordinate 7,126,892, forward strand.
ACAAAGGGGCTCGGGTGGGTTGGGTAGTAGTAAGTAATGTAGTATGGAGCAAGCGAGACTGTGACTGGGGTCCCCACTTCAGTATACCATTTTTTGGCCCCGGCTTATTTACCGTGGAGTCCTACTAATATAATAAGGAAAATGTTAGGCTCAATCACATTCATCAACTTAAACTCTGACCTCACGTGTTTTTATTTTGTTTTAAATAGTAAACATCATCTAGTAAAGTATATGTTTTGATAAAAAATATATATCGCTTCATTTCGAATTGAATAAACCCATTTTTAATAAGTGTAAGAAAATATTTAATGTGGTATATACAACATCTAACTAAGTATATGCTTCGCTGAATTTCTAAAGTGGTATATAGGACTGTGTTTTGGACTGAGAAAAAAACTGAGTGTAACATCACTCATATAATAAGCAACAATGTTTATAAATTATAGTGGTGATACCTAGGCCCCAAATCACAAACCCCATTAACAAGCCCCATGAGGTGTCATTACCTTATTAGTTGGTTTTGAATGGTTTGGTAACTTTTGAAAAATTGTAAAATGGTAAAATATGGATATGTCATTCATTAAAAATATATCACATTAACTCAAATCCTCCTTTTGTCTCTATTCAATTACAAATCTTTCATATTTTCAAAATTTAAATTTTGAAATCCTTACATAATAATTAAATTTTCTATTTCAGTTACACCAAAACTTACCTAAATTGCACCAAAACTACCTAAATTATTTTTCGTTAAAATCCTTCAAACAGCAACAAAAACATTTCCTACATATTTACATCATTTGTTACATTTACATTAACATTGTTACATTTACATTACATAAATATTTTACATTTCATGCAATGTTTAAACAATTTTAAAATGAATATTTACATTTCATGGAAAATATCAAACACTTGTTTTGTTGTAAGTTACGCCCTGATTTTCAAACCTCATTTATCAAGTTCCCAAAGCAGAGAAGGATTCCTATTTTTCACCTTTGTGTGCGGCATGCTCATATCTCAGAGCCGATACCCCAAAAACTCCCCCACGAAGGCGATAAAATCTAACTCCAACTTTTTCTGTTTTTTGAGAAAGCAGGTGGCGATTACAAATATCCTGAAATTCTCCTGAGGAGTTGTCGGGTGCCTCAGCAAGGAACCAAACCCCTTCCCCCTTCCGAGAGACGATTCGACCGAGTCTGTCAAGGCACACACCGGACCCGAATTCTCGAAGAACCCTCACACACGCCGCCAAACCAGAAGAATGGCTTTCCGGGGCACACCCGCTCTGAAATGCGATATCGACAGAGGCGACTGTCTTGATGGCCTATAGTCTATTGAATACATGATAAAGTCCTTCTATTTATTGGCTCCATGAAAGAAAAACAAATAAGAGAAGAGTTTCAAAAGTTACATACTTGGGATTCATAATGACTCTCACAAGATAAACTCTATAATCATATGATATAGAAAGTCTTTTCTCTGTTCTTGATCTAGTGAAGTAACTTCCACAATTGAGATATGTTCAACTTCACTATGAATAGCCTCCTGAATCCCACAATTTTTCATTATTGGTGTGGTACCTCATTTTATTGAATAACCAATAAATTAGGGGTTTAGGGCTACATATTGATATGACTTGCTTTTGAATTTCTTAAAATATATTTATGATTTGGAATCTTAACATTTAAATAAATAGGATACAGTTAATTGCTAAATTTATGAAGGGCCACCCAAATGAAAAGGCTGTGTTCCTTTTCCTTTAATAAGTAAATACTAGATATACATTATTAGAGATTTCAAACTGCACATGCATAAGGACCTCATGTAATAGCATTCCTCTAACAATGGGTCCTGCCATATTGGAAGGGCTTTGATAACATAGTCCATTTTGTAACTCCTAAATGTATGAAATCATCTAATGTGATATATACCTCACTATCCAAATATATCTTCCATTATTAAAAAAAAATGCACTGCATTAACAAATTATATACTTAAAAAAAAAATCAAAACTTTTGTGAACTACAAACAGGCCTAAACATTTGTCACTTCACAATTGCTGCACCCTCTCAAACACATTATTATTTAGTTTCCACACCTTCTAAATAGACAAATTATTTAAAACCCCATCCATACCATTTCTTAAAATTATTATAAATTTCGGACCATTTCATATGATGTAATATATCGTTCATACCATTATGTACTAACTAATCATATTATTCTATACTATATTATACCAATCATGTTATTTCATTCCATTTTGGACCATTTCGTACCATTATGTATCAATCAATTAACTTTTTATCAATCATACCATATCTCACACACACACACAGATAAAATAAATTATTATCTACTGATATTCAATAGGTGGATCATTTGGATTAAAGAGCTGTAATGGAATAAAAACCCCACATTTAATGATGTAACATTGCCTGAATATTTTTTAAGGGTTTCAACAAAAGAAGAGACGTCTAAACTTTTTTGCAAAGGCGATCCAAAAATTTAAAGGATCTTGTAATGATAATAATTTTTTTAAGGGTTTTTTTAGGGTTTTTTTAATAATTTATCTATTTAGGAGGGGCAAAAACTAAATAACCTTAAATGATTGGGTTTTTTAATAAAATGTAATAATTTTGTAAGGGGCTAATAATAAAATCACTTTTTATAAGGGTTTTTTAATAACTCACTTCTTTTATAGGGGGTGGAAACTAAACAATCCTATAAAAAATGCACTACATTAACTAATTATATACTTTAAAAAAACTAAAACTTGTGTGAATTACAAACAGGCCTAAACATTTGCCACTTCACGATTGATGCACCCTCTCAAAGCACCACCACCACCATTTTTCAGATGCAAAAATAAATATAGATTCAATCCATTTTTAGCCTTGAGGTCATTTGCCTTTCATTTGGATGGTATATATGATAATGGAAGAACCCCTGGAACAGTGTATCTACCTTCATATAAAGAAACAGGGCTAAAGCAGGAGTACAAGACAGCATAAAAAAAAATGGTCCAAGCTACATGATAACACTCTGGACGACGCAAATACAATCACAAGTATAATAGCTATGCCAGCCAGTAAACTGGACTCATCAAGCCAAGATAAATCAACAAACTAAATTACCAATATAAACTATGATAAGCATATGATCAACAAATTTAAGTATATGATAAAATGCATATGATGAATGAATTGTCTGACCAAATCTGAGAGCTACGAAGAAATTATGGTACATGATTCTTCTCCAAACATCAAAATTGGAATGGGAAATAACAATAAGCTAATTCTCAATAAAGATTACAATAAGCACAACAGCCTCTCGCAAGTCACTTTCTTGGTGGAAATTCTTTAAATGTTTCACAATAAATTGAGAGAAAAATTTGTTGGCTGATGGAAATCTAAACTCAAAATTCATCATTGATGTACCATCTCAAATGCCCTGCTCAAGACTACCGCATCTAATAGAACACCCTTTCCATTTTGGTGATGAAGCTACAGATGCACTCTAGCTCACATACTTGGCTATATTCCCCTCTTTATCACATAATCTTCAAGATGCAGGAGCGTATTCTTTAATTGCAGCATCCAGATTCTTCGTCTCTTCCTGGGTTTTTGTTCTTAACAAATATGTACGAGTTACAGCTTTGCCAGGTTCACCTTCACTACCCTATTGCATTTGCAGAAAATATGTGAAACAGAATTGAAAGGAAAATGAGGCACAGAATGGAACCATGTTATACCAGACAAACATTTAGTCACAGTATATTTAACAAACATATTTAAATAAATCTACAACAAAGATTTATAAAAAGAAACTCTAATAAGACGGAAAATATATGAGAATTCTGACAAAATAAATCTGACATTTTTTTTGGTTGACATTTGTCAACCTAAAATAGATCATAAAGTAATAAAAAAATAGCATCAGAATTATTTACCGCGGTATGAAATATAGCCGTGACTGTGTTCTTTTGAACATTTGTTCTTATTCCAGCATAAATCAAAGCATTGAGCAATATTTTTCCAACCTGGAGAAAAGAAAAAGGAGAATGTCAAGTTCAATATATAATCTGACAGCAAAAAAAAAGGAAGTTATTCACCTCATTAAATCCAAACTCAATCATCACAAAAGCAAATTGCAATCTGCTAAAACATATGGCACAAAATTGACTTTGGAAATCAAATGGGTGCAACAGAAGCACTTGACTGCAACCCAATTACTCACCCATAAGAATTAAGAATATGGCAAACCTTGACTTTGTTAACTCTCACAGTTGCAGACATCCATAGAAGAAAATTCTTATAACTCAATGAAAATCTAATGAAGACATGGCAAATGTGCTATAAGAGGTAATCAAGATTCAGATATAAACATTATACATATCAAGAGATCCAGAAGATCCACTTATAAAAAGCCAGTACATCAGTATCAAAAAAAAAATACTTGAAAAAGGCACTGCGTCTTGTCTAGGAAAATAAGATTCCTTCCGAAGAGACTCTCATAGAGTTGCTGAGTTAATTTAAATAACTTAATGATGCACACACACACATGTATATGTATGTATAAAATTCCTGGTATCGACTTTTAGATTCCAGTTTTCACAAAGTTCCAGTTTTCACAGTTTTCACAAAGTTCAAAATTCCAAGTAGATCAAGTAGACAAATTATTGTTCAGACAAGCTTTGGAACTTTTGTGCAAGCAGAAAAAACTCACATCATTACGAATAAGAATAGTAGGTTTGGATTCTTTTGAGGCCTTGCTTGCACCCTCTTTGCATTTGATGGAGAGCTGACCTGTACCCATATCTTTCCAGCCCTTTTCTGTGGGATTGTCTGGCTAAATTCATAAATAAAATAGGATTAAAATCAATTCAGGACATTACACACTGACATAATAAAGATCAATAAACTAGCTGATGAATCAACTTTTTATATGCAAGGTAATTAATCAAGTTTATAAATATGGAGAAGAGCTAAACCACTAAATTTCCTTTTGCCAACCTCAGAAGTCAGTCAAATAAATTTGGTACCTCAATGAGAAAAAAATCTAAAATACACTATAATTTAAAAACGGGAGAAATTCCCAATGATGTAAAAGCATTAGCCGCTAGTCAGGGGGTCGGCATCACCTGAGGATTAATCAATTAGGTGAGAAAATGGTATGCTGCAAGTAAAATTTGGATTTATTATCGTACAACAGTGCATTCAATAGATTAGAAAGAAAACATGCAGCAAAGATGAGACAAGGTCAATAGGTCGTCTATTGCTCGAAAACATGATCAAGCTTTGACTGCACTACCATAGGAATCAAACAGGCACATGAAATAAATGTTTTTCCAGAAAAATAAACAGGATGTATGCTAGTTTCTGAATGCCTATATTTGTCATTTGTCATCACATCAGCAATGATGATCATAGATTTGTCATAGCAGTCTGCATTCAGACTACTGCTCAGTAAAATCATAATTTCGTGAGTGATGTAGTCTTGCATCAATTCTGCATTGGATTTTGGGGAAAAAAATAAATCATAGAATGTCAGTGGTTCCATATGTACCAGAATGCATACACATTAGATATAGAACCAGCAAATAGACAATATAATTAACTAGATTAAGTACCTTTACATAGACCTTGCATTTGACTTCATGCACAACAGTGATGCCCTTCTCCTCAGTCTTTTTCAAGGAAGGGCTGCTTGGCTGCTCCAGAGCATCTTCAATGGTCAAATATATAAAACATTCAATATATAAATAAATTTCACCTTAATTACATAGTTTATGGTCACTTTTTTCAATAAATTGAAATTCTTCTTGAAATTAGTATAAAACTGAATATCGCCAGTATAAAATAAAATGACACTCAAAAAGAAGAAAACTTGGAGAGCCAGAACCAACTCCGACCAGTTTTTAGGTGAGCCTAAAGCGAGCCATTCCAGCCCCGACCCTTAGAGAGCAAGCATCACCTCTCATTGAGGACTTAGTAGACAAATTCAACACAACTACTAGCAGGACGCAAGCCACAGAATGCTGATATCAGCCCTGATCACCAAAGGATATCCTATCTGGATAAACATGATGTTACAGTTTTATGGATTTTACTCCATTATGTTTTTCACTTTTAGGCCATATTTTGATGTCATTTACTGGAAAAAAGGCTATCAGAAAATGGAATTATAAATCGTTTAACTGGAAATTTTAAAACTCACTATTCCAAAACAGAAAGACTAATCAGGTGAATATGAACCGCTCACATCCTCAAAAAAAAAAGGTCAAAAAATTAAAGAGATGGTCAAAACAATAAAGAGAAACTGTTTCCATCCATGAATGATCCCATAATACATGGTGCTACAGCACAATTCTATGCCATTGGTTGGAGGGAAGGGCCAGTATTGTCCATGGCCCATCAAAAAATATAAGTTTCAGAGTTTGTATAAGTTTTAGTAGTATGTGAGCCACTCGGACCCCTACAAATAAGCTGCACTCATCCCACCCCCAAAGAAAAAATTGATAACAGTTTTTATCGGTTTTACTAAATGTGTTGTCTAGATGATGGTTACTAATGTGGTAAATTTGATATACGTAATACATTTGTATAATTATTCTCATGTCTTTTACTTTTTTTCCTCTTTGAATTATTTTTTAAAAATTCTCTCTTCTTTTTTGCTGATTTAATAAGAAATTGTGAAATCCTTCTAGCATCCATCCATGAATTGGACTAGGAAAGTGAAGATATGGTAGTGGAGTTCACCTTCAAAAGTCTTCACTGTGAAATCCTTTAACAAAAGACTAAAGAGGGTTCCTTCATGAGAAATTCACTCTATTGGTTTGCACAAAAAATTTGGTTGTCATCATCTTCCTTGAAAGTTCATTATTTTGTGGAGACGGAGTATGTGAGCCACTCGGACCCCTACAAATAAGCCGCACTCATCCCACCCCCAAAGAAAAAATTGTTAACAGTTTTTGTCGGTTTTACTAAATGTGTTGTCTAGATGATGGTTATTAATGTGGTAAATTTGATATACATTTATATAATTATTCTCATGTCTTTTACTTTTTTCCTCTTTGAATTTTTTTTACAAAAATTCTCTCTTCTGTTTTTTGCTGATTTAATAAGAAATTGTGAAATCCTTCTAGCATCCATCCATGAATTGGACTAGGAAAATGAAGATATGGTAGTGGAGTTCACCTTCAAAAGTCTTCACTGTGAAATCCTTTTACAAAAGACTAAATAGGGTTCCTCATGAGAAATTCCCTCTATTGGTTTGCACAAAAAATTTGGTTGTCATCGTCTTCCTTGAAAGTTCATTATTTTGTGGAGACAGAAGAAATCACTATTCTTCAAGCATCCCTCCAAGAGATTACATTGGACTTGAAAGGTGATGATAAGGTAGTTTGAATTCACTGTGAAATCTTTCTACAAAAGATTAAATAGGGTTACTTCAAGAGAGATTTCCTCTACTCTGTTTGCAACAACTTTGGGTATCATCCTCTCAAAATTTTGTTGCTTTATGTGTCCATTAACCCTAGACAAACTCCTCACAAAAATCAACTGTGCAAGATGGGAAAGCGTTGGTAATTTAGCTTGCGAGTTGTGCGGAATGGAAGAAGAGACGTGATCATCTCTTCTTTGTTTGTCATTACAGTACAAGAGTTGGGGTGAAAGTTAGTGAGGACCTCAGATCTCTTTGGGCCTTTGAAAATGTTGAAGAAATGTGGGAATTCTTCAGGAATCAAGAAAGGATATAAAACCAATCATGCTAAGCTTATTGGAATCCTTCCCCATGTGATGTGTTGGAACTTGTGGCTAGCGCTTGAAGCTATCTTCCAACCTAAAAGGATCTACATCGAGAATGTTTAGGAGGTGATCAAGGCAGGTCCTGCTCATTGAATGAAGAAACTAGAGCCATCCTTGCTTTGAAGGGGTCTTGGGGAAGGGACGGGAGATGGTAACACTTTAAGAGTTTTTTGGGTATTCTTTTGGTTTGTTTTAGCTTTATATTTTGTTTTTTATGTTGTTTTTTCGGGAGATCCCTTGTCTCCATTTTGTTTTTGAGGGGTGTGCTCCTACATCTTACTCAAAAAAATAATGACAAGAGAATCTTCTATCCCCGCAGAATTATGTAGTGCCCAGAGTATTATTACCCTTGAATAATAAATCAGATTTCCCAAAATTTGGGATCTGAAGTGAAGAAGCTTTAGGAGCATAGCAACCTGGGCTTGAATTCCTACTTGGAAAAAAATAATCAGGACCACCAAGGACTTTTAAGCAGCTTATCATTACTTCTCATACGAGAGTATGAGACACGCTGCCCATCTCCCCCTCAATCACCTACTCTTCTTCCATTTCTATTTTCATCTAAAAGTGAATCCACTACATGTGACTTAAAACAAGAGGTGATGGAAACAGTAATCCACATCATACCTCCATCATCATTGGAAGCTTCAGATTGAACAACATTTGATGTTTGGGCTCCTGCAAAAAGGGAAGCTGTTTGAATTAAAATAAACACTCTTCGTATTCAATGACATAATAGATTCTCTAACAATTCTAAGTTTCTTTTCCTCAAATAAAAAAAAAAGTTTCTTGCCTCATTTATCAATGAAGCCAGAAATACACAATATAGAAGGGTATGACTTGACATTTAGAATTTAACACAAACAATATTTCACAAATGGGTGCATTTGGAAACGAAAAAGTAGCTTAAATAAACTTGATTCCTAAAAAACTCACTTTCTGCGTTTTTTAAAAAGCATATTTTTGTACTAAAAATTGTAACTAACTTTTTAATTAAGCTTGCTTCCAAGAGATGTTTGGAAACCCATTTGCACTTTTTTTTTAAAAGCAAAAGCATGTGCAAACGAGTTCTCAAGAGCTGTTATAGTCGAGATTCCCCTCCCTCCCTCCCTATCTAAAACCTGAAATCAGAACCTACACAAATACTCACCAGGCAAGCTAGGAGTCTGACCATTGGAAAATAGATTTGAATTCCATGAACTTGAAATGCTCAGAGGTGCAGCTGCTTGAGTGGCATTTTTCTCTTGAAATTGTACTCTATGACTAAAAGTTTCTCCTGCTGCCATCATGTTCTTGCTTGAGGAACCAGATATACTAAAGAGAGGAGCACTTTCTACTTTTGCTGCTTTAGTTTCTGCTTTTGCTGCATTAGCTCCAAGCCAATCCACAACATCATTAAATTTCTCCTGAATAAGAAATTAAGCAAAAAAAAACAAAGATAAACAACGATATATAAAGGAAAAAGTCAATTAATCATGATGTTGATGGTGAAGCATTGGACAGGTGATGACATGCACAAACAAAGGTAAGTCTCTTGGAAAAAAATACAACATGCAACCTGAATATATTTCATAATATTTTTCAAACCTCACATCTACGGAAAATAAAAGAGTTTAGTGAAAGGCTAAATTCAACTATGGGAAAGAATGCCATCCTTATATTGTGAAATGCCCTGCTTATCGATGTAACAATAAGGGAGAAGAGAGATCTAGATTGATGAGAAAAAATATAGCAGAAGAATAACAAAACCAAGCAAATGGAGTACTTAGGGCATTGAAGCAAACAAAACAGCAAAAAAATCATCATTATCATCCCTATTGTCAGAAAACGATGCAAGCACATATTTTAATTCTTTAACCAATAATCAAATAGCAAACATATAGGCAAATAATATGTCAAACCCCATTCCATATTGTTGGACTCAAAATATCTACTTTAACTGAATTTCTAACTAGATTTCATTACTAAACAGCCATTCATTCCACAATAGGATCAAAATGAAACTAATATATCATCCTCATTGGTAATGCACACATAAAGTCCCCCAAAACCAGGGGACTCACCTTTAGCTCCTCTTTCATTTGTTCATTCCCAAAGCTCAATAGAACAACCCCAGAGAATAGCCATACTTTATATTTTAAGGCATAGTTTAGCATGGGGATAAGGGGTTAGGATAAGTAAAAAATTGGGTTAAATCACTTGTTATCCCATATTGCATTAAAAAAAAGAGGGATAAAGCATGGACAATTGTCCACATTTTGAGATAAAAAATGGGGATAGTTTATTCTGGGTAAAAGGTGGAACAGACTTTATCCCAATTTTTTGTCCCTATTTTGTAAAATTAGTATAACATTTATGACTACTCTTCCCAAAAAAAAAAAAACCAAAAAAACAAAAACCAAAAAAAAGAAAGAATGTGTTCCACCAAACAATATTAATGTCCCATTAATAGGAAGGGTAGATCTGATATTTTTTAAAAAAATATGAAGATATCCCATATTTGATCCAAATACAAGATTGAGGATAAGAACACAAAAAATGAGGATAATAAAAAACATTATCAAATGCAAATATAGCTAAAAATAGTGATTTTTTTATCCCCATAAATTATGCTAACTTATCCTAAAAATTTATCTATTTATCAAACTAGGCCTAAATTCATCAACTATGCCATGAACCACTTAAAAGACTAGTCAATCAACCCCTCTAAGCATGAAATTCCTAAAGTGGCATCAGAACCCAAAATCTCATGAGACACAATCGAGCACCCCTACTTATTGGTAATAAGACCCTGTGGTAGCTTAAAATGTGCCCACAGCAAAATTAAGATTTAGGTTATTTCTGGAACAAAATACAGAAACATCTCCTATGTAACCAATATACATCAGTGTGTCTGACACTCCATATCCATATCATGTACAATACTTAGACATGTTACTGTTACTGATACACTACTGCATTCAGTACTCTAAATGTATCATGTTCAACATTCCATGTGCATGCCATCCAGAGTACAGACACCTGCACGTGATGTGCAATGTCCATGTCATTGTTACATGGTGTAAAGATTCCTGTGTATTGTACATGACATGGAAATAACAATGTTTTGACCTAATATGTATCTATTACTAATTTTATGATTGCATGACAATTTGTAAAATTGTCATATGAGAGGCTGCAAAGAGATTCATTTCAGAATAGGGTTTATTTTGTGCCCAAGTGATTTGTGTTCAATTTGTCAGCAAATGGTTTTCATTCTTCTTCTTTTTCTTGACAAATTGTACCCCGTTTGATATTAATGAATCGTAATAGATTCGTCTACCATTTTTCAATATATATATATATATATATGACATGCATAAAATATGACATGCATGTATATAGATTTGAAGCCAACACAAATTTTGATCAACTCAATGTACATAAAAGCAAGTTCTTGGCCAAGCACACATAGTTTGATTTTGAACATGCCCACGATCAATGCATAGGAATTTCCCTATGGCATACTCTATGTTACCCATTGTTAAATGAAAACCTTTATGTGTGAGGCATGAGTTAAATAGTCTCTGACACCGTCTTCCCATAAGTCATCAGGACATTTTTGTAACTGTGACTGTGCCCACCTGCTCAATAAAACAAATACAAGACATTATTATATGGGTATGATAAGGTGCAACAAAATTTCATATATATGAGGATTTTATAAAACAGAAAAGAAACAGTGAATTGTCAAATATGTATAAGACGATGCCATAGACACTCTTGAACAATTATATATTTACAGACAGCAAGAAACTGTCAAATATCTACTCAAAACAAATAACATAAGTAGTATGAAAAATAAACTATGCATATCCTGCATAAATTCAAAATAAGAGTTAACAAGTTACCAGTCGTACCAGGAAAACATTGTGCAAGCTAGAAAAGATCCCTAAAGAAAAGGCATATAGTGGTTATTTATATTGTTGGGTCTAAGGATGCAATTTCCATACCAATTGTATGGAAAACAAATAAATAAATAAATAAAAAGATGCACAGTACCTCACATAAGATTTCACCCTGGTTTGATGGTAGTACCTTATTTATACTATAACCTCACCCTCAAAACTATAATAAAATAATACAAAACAATCAATTTTGTTTTTCGTCATAAGGGAACATTTGAGGTCTATCCAAAATCTCCAGTGTGAGAGCAGATTAATCCAAATTAGCTATATATAAGTTATTAGATTAATATAGAGCTTCTGACAACTCAATGATGCAATTTCTTTTTGAGGAAATGGTAGGAAACCTACCACATTTTATATAGATGAAATAGAATGCCCAAAGTGAAGAAACAAAAACAAAAGTAAACACAAAAAACAAAAAAAACTCAAGCCAAACCACAATTGAGGAGGAATCTACGGAAAATTTCAGCCAGACCCCAAATTACAAAGACTCTTACTCCTCAATAATGAGTTTACCTCCTAAGTACATAACCCAACACACCCATCCACAAAAACAACCACAATTCTTCATATATCATACAACTGATTCCCACATGCTCTCAAATAGAATGCTCTCACGCTTGTATCACCCCTCTTTCTTAGCTTCTTCCCGGCCTCCCAAATTCCCTCCAGAGTGATGAATGATACCAAGAGACCTGAAGCAGCAGCAGCCATTCACCCCCATATGCGACAAGCCATCAGGCGAGGGCAGAACAATTTGGGTTGTCACAAATGATGCGAGTTAAAATTTGGATGGCTGCTGCTAATTGCCACTAATGTTTGGATTGTCATGAATTTGGATTGTCACAAGCCACTGGGCAGAAGCAGAACAATTTGGATTGTCAAGAAAGTGTTTCACTCAATGACGCAAGTTATAATTTGAATTATTGGAAATGATGCAAGTTACAATTTGGATGGCTGCTGCTAATTGCCACTAATGTTTGGATCGTCACGAATTTGGGTCACAAGCTGCTGGGCAGAAGCAGAACAATTTTGATTGTCAAGAAAGTGTTTCACTCAATGACGCAAGTTATGATTTGAATTATTGGAAAAAAAAACTATTCCTAACTGATTGTCGCGAAATCAATTTCAGTTATCTAATTGACATGTTACCAAAAAAATAAATGAGTCTATTTTCTGTAAAATGATAAACCAGTATTTGACAGACTGATCAGAATATTGGGTTCGATATCATATATAGGTAGAAATTAGCAGTGAAAAACAAATTAAGTTTAGATATACTCTCTATGGATGATTCTTCTCTCTATTTTTTTTCCAAATTCTGGTCACGTCTTTGTATGCCTCCCTCGGTTTATAAGATCTAAACTGGTTCTGTTACAAATTAATCCCATACAAAAATTCTAATCTGCCATTGTTTTGGTCCAATGCCATAACATCTATGCCTTCAATACTTTTCATGCTACATTAATCCCAGTTATTCATGCATTTTCCCTCATTCTCAAGGACTACTTACCCAAGCTTTTCCAACCTATTGCCAGATCATCTCAAGCTCTAGAGACACATTAAAGCATGAAAACTTCTATATCAAAATTAACTCTAAGCAAAGATTTATACAAGATATCTTTCCACTAAAGCACTAAATCCATTCATCAATTAATTCTACATAAACATTTGAATTTCTCCCAATAATGGAGACAAACACACATGATGCTTGCAACTCAATCAAATATCTTCATCTGCTAATCTAGACACAACCATCTGAATTATCACCCACATCTGGAACTTTATTGTAAAAAGACAGAGGAGTGCTCCTACATAAAAGGCGATGGCAACCTGCCAATCCTCCAAGCCCAAAAGACAAAGACAGACATATATTATTGGATCATAATAACATAACGTACATATAATTCCACTCCCATGCTAAAAAGGACTTAAAACAGTCGTCTTCCCCAGTTCCCCCTATATCTCCTTAAATTCAGGTGAAAATGGAAAATAAGTAAAATCTTCACGATGCCTACAAAGAGCTTCCGTTAAATATAGAGACACATGCAAAAGGATCATCGAAGTTATTGCAAAAATGCACGGGCTATGTGCAAGGAGCAACATGATTATGAAACCCCAGGTGTTATATTCCGCAGTGAATGTTGGGTGTCTGCTTGTGGTCATTTGAAGATATCCCATCTCTTTTACTTCATTCCAATGACTAAGATTTATGATCCCTCCTAGTTTCGGAGTTGTGCCTCTATTTTTAATAAAATTGCACGCAATATGCTCCCCAAATATTTTTCAAGCTTAGTTTTTGGAGAAGGGACAAACCCCCATGCAACGTATTCGTGAGGAATCAAATAAATCTATAGAATGGCATTACCACAAGATACTATTACATTTTCTCTGAGAGGAGAGTGGTAGGCATCTGGCTTCAATTTCATTGACAAGAAGAGAGTGCCCATGACAAAGACCAAAAAAGGAAAAGGGCAGGTTAATACCATAAGACATGATTACATTGACATAAATGTGTGATCTGATTTATTCCTCCCTATGATGCTTAGAACGCTATCGTATTGGGATTTCATCCATCTGTTTATCTAAGGCTACAATGCTACATACAAATGGACCACTTAGCTTAATGCCAAAAATAATCAGTCTGGTGGATTCATGAATTTGGTCACATGATCACTATGTAAAAACAGGCAAATAAAAAAACATCAGAATACATATACAAGAACCGGCAAACCATCGGAATACAAACTATTAAAAAAAACCAAACATTATATCTATTTCAGCGCTAATATCCCAGACTCGACAATAATTTATAGAGACTTAACAGAACTATCAAAAAAAAAAAACCAAGAAACATGGAAAACAGCACAACCTTACGAACTGGGCATTGAGAGCTCTCACATGCTGACGGGATAACTCGGCCCGCTCAACAACGGAGGCTGGTCTTTCCACCGTCAGATGTTGACGGGACGACTCCGCTCTCTCCATGCCGAATGGGGATTCTTCAATAACTCTCTTGCTCTTGAACTGCGCCATGATTTAAAAAAAAAAACATTAAAAGGGAGATCAAGAAGTTAAAGAGAATCTACTCCCTGAATAAGAAAAGAAGCAGCTTTGACAAGAGAAGGACGAATGAAATCGAAAGCATGGTGAAGAAGACTAGGGTTTCTGAGGGAAGAGAAGAGGAGAAGTGAACATACGAAGGAGGAGGAGTCGGGAATAGAGTCTGATGGGCTCACCTATTGTACCCTCTTTTCATCGTCTCTCTCTCTCTCTATTTTGCTTTTTAGGATCAGAGAATTTAAAGATGCCAATATTTCTTTCAAGAATCTAATAGAGGATGCCACACGAATGCGGTGTACTTGTAAGGGCAAAGATATTTGCACAATTGCACCTCCAACTTCTTCACACAACAACCCATTATTATCAAAAAAATCAGCCAATTGACCCCGTCGAAGTATTATTCACTTACACGACAGAAGGTCCGTTCACCTATGTGAGTAAATGTCAACAAAAGTCATATGAGTAATATGGAATTCAGCAAGATCATGTCGAATGGGTAGGGGTGCAACTTAAACCTGTAGAACCCAATCCAACCTGAAATTTGAGTTCAACCCAAGTTTAAACCCGAGCAATCTAATTTGAGTTAAGTTTTAGATTGAAAGTTCAAGTACACTGAACCAACTCAAAATCAAAGTTTTCATGCCTAGTAAAATATTTTAAACAGAATCATAATTTTTTAATTTTTATGATAAAATTTGAATTGTGTAATTTATATTTATTAGAATCTTTCACTTTTATAGTTTCATATCTTTATTCTCTAAATAAATAAAAATGTTCATCATTTTTATATTTATATTTTTGTTGTGCGGAGAATTAACTTTTAATTTTAATTATTTAAAATAATATATTTTTTAAGTTAAATCTAAACCAAACCAACCTGAATCGAACGAAACCGACAAGTTGGGTTTGGGTTGAGCTTTTCAAACTTGAGGATCAGGTTGGGTTCGGATTGAGCATCAATCCGGTCTAACCCGCCCGAGTTACACCCCTACAAATGGGTAATATAAATTTGACAGAATCTATCGAACAATTCAGAATAACAGCTACCTTCTAAAAATCAATCACCTGTATAGTCATATAAGTCTTTACAAAGAACAAAAATATCATTTAAATCATTTAAGTCTTTTGAAAATCATTCACCTCTATAGTCATTCAAGTACAAGGAACAAAAAAAAGGCAAACAAATACTCATTTAAGACAAATAAATAGTAAGCATTCCATATACATAAGAAGAATTGTTTTGTTTTTGAACATGCAGTTCATGTCTATGAAGTTGTTTGACATTTCAGAAGGTATATGGAATGTTTTTTTTTTATATATGGAATGTTTACTGTTTATGTAGCTTAAATGACTATTTGTTGACATTTTTTTTCATTGTACTTAAATGATATATATGTGAATGATTTCTAGAAAGACTTAAATAGTATTTTTATTCTTTGAGAAACTTAAATGACTATATAGTTAATTGATTTTCAAATTATTCTGAATGGTTCAACATGCTCCTATTGAATTCTATATTACTCATTCGACGGACTCTTGTCTTCACTTACTTGCATAGGTTGACGGATATTCTATTGTCTAGTTAAGAAGACATTAACTAAGTCCTATAAACTGTGTATTGGGATTAATGGACTTAAAAAAGAAGAAAAACTGGTTGTGGGTAAAATAAGTAGGGAGGTAGGAATAATTTTGCCCTACTTATAAACCCCAATTCGGATGGTTAGAGGTATAGGGTGCCTACAACTATTATTTGAATCATGTTCGAATGCCGTTTGAATGGAATTTTCTCCCAAACATTTAGTTTTAAAAGTTTGAACTCTCGTTTGAACCCCTTCGATGTTATTCAAACGGCAGTTATTCATTTGAATGGTCTATTATAAAAACTAGAAAAAAAATGCGACCATTATACGCCCAACATGATGCATATGCGGTATGTGTGACGCATGTGGCCGCCCATATAGTACATGGGTTTACATGCGGGGACACATCAAATCATTTGCGGGAAAAAAATTTGTTGGCAAAGATGGTATATTATCATTGTTGGTAAAATAATTAACATTAAAAAGTTCCCTCATAAACAGTAATAAAAATAAAATTGATTTATATAGCAAGGCGCTTTCAAAGAAAAAATTGAATTAAGTTCATGGAAAATATAATACCCAAAATTATGGTACCCTGAACCCAAATACCTTACCCTGTCAAAAGGGTATTTTAATGTTTTCGTTTTCTGAGATCTTAAAAATTTGCTGCATCAGTTGATTTGCTTCATCTATAACAATATTTATTAATTTTTATATACAACTTACCAAAAACATATGTATTTATTTATTGACCTAAATATTCATCGGATATTAAATATACCACGTAATGAAGTACACTAGCTTCTAGTTTAAAAGGTATGTTTAAATTGTCATGAATACATATACCTATTGCTACCTGTTGGGATGAATGAGAAGAAATAAGTTGGTTCAAACTTTATACTTTCACAACCATTACTATCCGTCCAAGCTGTATTCAGGATAACAACATGATCGCATCTTCACAAGTCTCCTGAGAGACATTATCCAATCCATTAAAACCAAGGAGTTGTTTCATCACAAATGTTTTATAGAATAGCAAACAATTTACAGTTTCTAAGAACAATATATAGAGCTCCATTACGGCTTCAAAAGAACATAGATCCTCTCAATTTCAAACTGAGTTTTACATGGAGATCCATTGGAGTTTCAAAAAAACATACTTCTTGTCAATCTAAATAGGCCGCCATGTGATATTCCTTTTTTCCTTTTCTTGTAGATAAAAAAAATATAAGGTAGAAGGAGATCAGACTTTTGGGCAGATCTCAGAAGCGGTAAACCAAGCACCAAATCAACAACAGTCCCCAGAAAAAGAAAATGGGACAACTAATGAACAAAGGAAGCATGCACAGATTCTCGGACACAGTGGGAGAGTTACTGCACGATCATACACTGACGATATATAATATACAAAGTTGGGAAGGGGAATTGAACGCAAAATATAAATCACGGTACAACAAGATCCTTAAAATACTCATGCTCCAACGCACTCCGGGCTGTGATTCTTCGATTCGGTTCCAAGCAGAGCATTTTCTGCCACATAAAGCACATTAGCACATCGATTTAAAACTCATGGCCTAGGTTCATATATCATATTAAGGAACCAACAACCAGAAGATATACAGTTTGACATTTGGTAGGGCGAGAGAGCTTTCCGCCATAACAATTATGGACAGTCCGAGTTAGGATAAGGTGTTGTGAAAATATTGGGTGCAGTTATTCCCATGCCGTATAATTGTTAGTTCACCCAATAAAAAAACATGTGGGAATTCTGTTTAAAAATATTAACCACATCCCATCCATTCCCACCCAATAAATTTTAATCCCACCCCCACACAATCTCTCCTCTCGTGAAGGCGGAGTAGGAGAGCAAGACAAGGACGAGGACATGGGAATGTCAGAGGAGGGTACCAGGGAAGGGAACCGAGAGTGGGTGGATCCGCGGAGGCCGGCGGGCCGCAAAGGAGGGCACAAAGCAGGGCATTGGGGGGGGGGGGGGAGTGTGTTCTCATGGTGGTGGCAGTGATGGTGGAGGCAGTGGTGTTGGTGGTGGTGGTGGTGGTGGTGGATGTGATGGTAGTGGCAGTGGTGCTGTGGTGGTTGTGAAGGTGGTGATGGTGGTATCTGTGGTCGTTGTGGTGGCGACACGACGAGGGCACGATCAAAGGAGGACATGGCAGAGGGGAGGCAGATACGAAGAGACTAGAAATGAATGCAGGTGTGCTTATGGATAAAACAAAATGTGTATATATGAAGGTGGACTTGGAGGTTACAAAAAATGGGTGGGATGGCTATATATCAGGGTGGGAACACTGTTTATTGGGTGGGAGTAACCGTGCCCAAAAATATCTTGCTCTTGTAATTCCATCAGGCTCCAGCTTATTGACACAGTGTAATAGCAATATAAACAGACCAAACTGGATGTCCTGATCCTTGTAACCAACTAAATAGCAAATCAAATAGATGCAGGTGTTCAACAGTATTATCACACTAACCATTCATCATTTGATAAATATTAAGAAAGCTCTGAAGGTTCAGGTTAAAGTGATGAAAATAGTCATATAATTTTCAACATATGAGTTGCCAAAGGATTCAAAAAAGAACTTACAGAGAGAAGATCGATTCCTGTCACTTCAAGATTTGGAACCACTGTTTTAAGATCCTACACAGAAGGACATTGCATGTTGCCTAGTCAAGTTTGAATTGAAAAATAAATTGCATGCAATATTATATATAAAATCAACATTGAACAAATGATTGCATGCAGGACCACATGAGAAGGGAGACGTATGTTACAAGGCATTGAATGAAAAAAAATGATGAGCAAACCAAAAGACAATGAATTGAAGATGGATGAATTAAAATCTGATTACACTAAATACTTTTATGATGGGAACAACAATGATACCTTAGGAGGCCACTTGGGGAAGGCAGACTTGTAATCAGGTAATGAAGTCACACCTGGCCAGGTATCTTCATTCGGAGTTCCCAGCACTCTTCATATAAAAATAAAAACATGTACAAAATTTATTGAGTGACAAGGAACATAAACACAAAATCATTTATAGAGCACAAAAAAAAATGGTATGCCCAGTTATCAATGTGACTACGACACCTAAAAATCTTGAACAACTCATCAATTTCAGAATCTCCAGGAAACAACGGCTTCTGATTGACCATTTCAGCAAAGATACAACCCACCGACCATACATCAACAGGAGTAGAGTAGTGACGAGATCCAAGGAGGATTTCTGGTGCCCTGTACCAAAGGGTTACCACCTGAACATATACAAATGACCATAACATAAGAAAACATGATTGATCTTTTTAACCATGTATTTAAATTACTAGAAAAAATCAGAAGATTTTCATCAACAAAGCTCGTAGAGTTGGCTCATTACATATAGGCGCATTTATTTTGTGTTAAGATATCTTAGCAATGGAAAAACAATGCTGGAGAAAATTAATTTTTGATTTTTTGCTGTCATATGACCTTGTACTAATTGACACATTTTAGAAAGAAAGGTGAGCATTTAATTATATTTAAAAGTGGATCAAGTAATATAGTCAGGTAGATTTCTTTTTGACTAGGAGAACTGACTGAATACCCTGTAAAGATTGTAAAAAACACACAACATAGATTGATAGTGTAAAAGTGGAAGAAGAAATTTAGGACAAGTAAGAACTAAATAGAATATTTCACAAAGTGAAAATCTCATACTCTTTAAAGGTGGGTTGATAAAAGAGATAACATGGAACATGAATGATGAAATTAATAGAAAGTGAAATATTATGTCCAATTGTAGCAAAAGAATAGCTAATGAGATCCTCAGAGAATTAGAAGATAATAGTGTCATATAAAATTGACAAAGATGTAAGAAAATTAAAAAAATTTGAAGTTTGAAGAATATAATTTCTTTCTCAAGCTATAGAGTTCAACGAAGAAAGAAGCAAAAAAGACATTGAATCTAAGGTGTACCGTAAAGTATATAAAAATTGGAAATAAAAGAAGAAGATAATATATATAAGCCTGCTATATAGGGGAAAGAAAGACATTTTAGTAATATTAAATGCATTAAAGTTGAAAACTAAAAAAAACTAATAAAAGAGTGACATTAAAGAAAATTAAAAAAACTATTTGAGCAAATATTTAATGAGAACCAAGCAGATAGTCTTAAAACAAAAAATGAATAATGCTAGTCATATTAGAATTATTGGATATTGTTGAACGATTAGGATTAATGAAGTTACAGAGGCTCCAAAGAAGATGAAAACGGAAGAAACTGTTAGATGCAATTATATATCTATTGAAATTTTAAAGTATCTAAAATGAAGAAATAACATAACTTAACTTGTTTAATATAATCTTAAAGGCAAATAAAATGCCTGAACCCACACTTTAGTCTTCATATATGTGAACAGTACACAAAATATTGTAAAAGTTATCATAACATAAAACTCATGAGTCATATAACTTTGGGAGAGAAGCATAAACCCAGGTATGAAACAAGAATATCAGACAACTGATTTAGTTTTAAATGAGGAAATACAGCTGTGGAAGCTATTTACATGTGAAGAAGAAAAACAGAAAGTTTCAAGGATAAAAAACATTGTTCTCCATGTGGTTTTCACTGATCTAGAAAAGATATCCAACAAGATTCCTAGAGAGATTATGTGGCAGGTTTTGGAGGAAAACAAGTCCCCTGTAGTTAGATCAATGAAATTAAGAATGTGTACAATGGAGCAGTAACTAGAGTTAAAATAATTGGAGGGAGAAAGATGCATTTTCAACCGATAAATGCCTTAAAATAAGCAGAATGAAAACTGAATGTATGGAATGCAATTTTAACAACAAAATAAAAAAAAAGTAGAATGGTCAATGTTGAGGGACAACAGGATGAAACATCTAAGAGTGATCATTTTGTTATTTGCGATTCACTATTTCTGAAAAAGATGAAAATGAATAGGATGTCATTCATAGAATTAAAACAAGATAGTTTGGAAAATAATATCCATTGAAGGGGCCATCGATTGAGGGGAAACCCCATTCCAGAGGGAATCATCTTTCTTTCTTTTGCTTCACTCCTTTAAATATTATATATACGGAGACCCCATTTCTATTTTGTTCAGGGGCATCCTTAGTTAATAAGGTTAATCTTATCTTTTCTTAGAAAAAAAATCCATAAAGTATGAGTAAATTATTAATTTATTATGTGTCCCCAAGATACCTATGAAACATAAAGAAATTTTCTTTAAGATAACTACAAACATAGTAATGCTTTATGGGTCAGATGTTAGGCACTTAAGAAACAATATGTTCGAAAACTGAGTGTAACAAGAATAAGAATGTTTAGATGGATGAGTGGCAAGGTAGAAAGGATAGAATAAGATATAAGAACATTCATGGAAAATTAGAGATTGTTTCAGTAGAGGATATGATGAGAAAATAACATTTGAGATGTTTTAGATGTGTACAACAAAGACCAATGAGTTATCGTTAGGAGGAGTGATATCATCACCGAAGAGGCTCTAAATACAAGGAATAGGCCAAAACAAATTGGGATGACAACAATAAGAAAGGACATTTTGTGACTGTACATATTCCTAAGCACATGACCCATGAATCATGATAAAGTTAAATGGTGAAAAAGTATTCATGTTTTCGCTCCCAAAGTTTTGGAATAAAATCATTAGTGCTGCTGTGGTAGTTGTTGTGGAATATCTTATAGATCTGTTTTCTTTTCTGACAAACTAATTTTTTTGATGGAAATGGTAGGCATCCCCGCCTCATTTAATCAAATAGAAGAGAAAAAAAATTTGAGGAGCAACATGAGGAATTCCAAAGAGGTCACCCATCCTAGTAATAGTCTCGCCAATAAGTCATCCATCCAAGGAGGCCACCCATCAATCATTAGAATGACTTTAATTTTGTATGTTCTAATATTTTGAGGAGTCATGTAATATTTTATTTAATTTTTATAGCTGGAGAGAAATTAGTAGTGTACTTTTGAGTCATAGTACTGGCATCCAATGAAAGAATATTAATCCATACATTTAAAACACACAATGAAGCTTAAGAAAAGTAATACATGATCAACATCAAAATTTCTTGATATTTTTTTTGGTTCAGCTATCCATGTTACTGTGTGCCTGACAGAAATTATCCTGCCATGCATGAGCTGCATGTTTGATAACAAACTTCAATGGAAAAAAATTATAACGCCTTAATGGTTGTGCACAAAGGTACCTCATGGGTGAATGTCCGGACAGGAATGCCAAAAGCCCTAGCTAACCCAAAGTCTGCAAGCTTCAGTGAATTAGTGCGGCGATCTATCAGCAAATTTTGAGGTTTTAGATCTCGATGGAGTACCCTGTGAGAATGACAGTAAGAGACACCACGAAGGATCTGATACAGAAATGTCTGGAAAAGTACAAGCAAACAATGCAGTTAGAACATTTTTAAAAAAAAATCCAAAAGATTTTATCTGAGGTTATATGAGGACAATTGTACAAGTTTTATGATTGAAACCATTTAAGAGACCCAACATATCATAAAGTGATCACTCAAGAGTCTTTAATGAGATTCAAACCAATGCACAGTTGGCTGACATGTTTGCAACCAAGACACTTTGTATTTGAGACCAACTTTTTTTTTAATGATTATATAGACATGAACTTGTTTTATTTTCGATTATTTTTTTATCAAACAATTGAGAAAGAATCAATCAGAAAGTCTGTTAAGTGAATCTACATGGTTATCTCGATTTTAGAAAAATTCAAGGTTTAATTGATTGCATGTTCTCCTCTTACAAGACTAGCCAAAGGTGACGGTGGAGGTGGTTTGCACTATTTTGTGTGTAATAATTATGTAATTCATTGTGAAGGATATGGTGTTGAATTCAATGTTTTTTTTCCATTTGACAGACTGACTGTCAACGAAGCACACTCAGTTCAACAAAGTGACAGTCGACAAAACCCTTCCAGTTCAACAGAGTGATTCTTGACCAAACACTCCCAGTCCCAGATCAACAAACAGAAAAAATATTGAATTCAACGCCATATGAACCACATATCCTTCACAACAACTTACATCATTATCACACATACAATATAGTGCAAACCATCACCACCATCACCATCATCGACACAACCATAAAAAAAATACCACCACCACCACCATCACACCATCACCACAATGATCATATCCACAACCCCACCACTACAACAATCATCACCACCACCACCACCACAATCATCAACCACCGACTCGAACAAGACAATCGATTAATGATGTTGGTGAGGAGATGACTGCCGTAACAAATGCATGAGGTGGTGGAGGGAAGGCCGCCGGAGTGTCGCAAGAGACGACGTGGTCAGCGGAGGAGGAAGAAGGGCACAAGAGAAAGCAAAAGGGCGTGAGGGTTTTATTTGATTGGGATGACGGGGATGGGATTTTGATGTGTGGTTGGTGGGGATAATGTTTTCCAAAATAAAAATGAGTTTCAGTTTTTGTGTTGGTGGGCTTAATGAATGGGTTGGTGGGGGTAACCACACCCATAAATATTTCTGGCAAATTTTACATTCCAATGCATACACAAGCAACTTAAAATTGGTTGTGACATAAAAACAAGAGATGGGAGCATTGAGTTTGTATTCGACTCCTGACTGAAAAGCTCCCATATGTATTTAAGAGTGCAATGGGATAAATTTTCGAAGAAGCATACACTCACCTTTACTAGATGTGGGTCCTTAGAAAGCTCTGGGCAAGAATCCATGTGCTTCTTCAAATCAAGATCCAAATATTCAAAAACCAGATACAAGCGCTTCTCGCTGTGCACTACATCTTGCAACCTGTTACACGTAAACCGTAGGATTGAGCACTCCCAAAAGAGATATATATATATATATATATATATATATATATATATCCATGTGTTTCTTCAAATCAAGGTCCAAATATTCACAAACCAGATACAAACACTTCTCACAGTGCACTATATCTTGCAACCTGTTACACGTAAACTGAAGGAACAAATGCTCACCAGAAGATATGTATTACAGATATTAATCATATATTGGGTGATGGAATACTAAAGAGTTAAGGTCATTTGGCAAGAAACTATTACTTATTTGATTACTGGAAATTCACTGAGAACAATAATTTGTAAAGGAGAAGTTCCCTTAAGAAGCAGAAAGGATCAATCTGTCTCATGACCGAGGATATCTAATTTCCATCAGCATACACAAAGTATGATTTTTCAAGGAAAAAGGCATTGTTTCAGCAAATATTAAGGAAGTAGACGTGATGCAACCAATTATTCAGTATGGAAAAGCATGACTCCAATACCTGCTTCAACCAAATAGATGAGTGGCCCTTCTACAAGTGATATCAATTGGTATGGTTTAATTTGATTGTGACTAATTGACTACAGATGGAAAACTACTTTATTTATTGAAATGGAAAACTACAGTGAATAATTAACTAATGAACTGTTGGGGAAACTTCCATCTTCACATCTAACGATTGTGTATTCATCTCTCATGCCCTGTCCAACAGTTGTTACATATCAAGGGTAATACAGGAAGGACTATTT
Source organism: Acorus calamus (assembly GCA_030737845.1). Taxonomy (NCBI): domain Eukaryota; kingdom Viridiplantae; phylum Streptophyta; class Magnoliopsida; order Acorales; family Acoraceae; genus Acorus; species Acorus calamus. Next base: position 7,151,884 of record CM060868.1, read on the forward strand.
GAAGCCAGCAGCTTCTTATTCCTGGTTGTCTCTTTTAGTGTTGTTTGCCCTTCCAGCCGAGTGCTCCTCATCAGCTTGTCGCCTTGTTTATTAGAACAGTTTGAGATGCATCATTATCCTAGGTTTGAAAAGAGTTCGCCCTTGAGCTCAAGTCATCATCGACAAGGATTGCCCTCAAATGGAACACGGTGCTTGATGTTGAAGAAATGCACAGTTTCAATTGATGGAGGCAGGTAGAGCCGATACATGTTCACTGTTCACTGATGTGTTCAACCAAATCAAAAGGTGCGCATTTTCATTGTCTTTACTTTGTCATGTTCTGTTCGGAGGAAGCAATATTTTGTGAAGCCAAAAAATTCTCAAGGTATCTCTGATTCTGCCCAAAAGAGAATGCCCAAACAGCCAATACGTGCTCACTGATGTGTTCAACCAAACCAAAAGGTGCACATTTTCATTGAGTTTAGTTTGTCGTGTTCTGTTATGGGGATTGGGGAAGCAATATTTTATGAAGATGAAAAATTCTCAAGGTATCTCTGATTCTGCCCAAAAGAGAATGCCCAAACAGTCCTTTACTCCTTCATAAGGACCTTGCCTAGGCAATGAATCCACTTGAAGGCCTGCAACTTCAAGGGGGATTTCACCATCCAGGATGAAAAACTAAATTTCTCTATCATCATAGAGGGAAGATCTGAGTAGGCATTTATAGAAAGACTTGAGGAGCCAAGTTTCTTTCTTCTCTACCACTGAAGTTTCAGCAGAGAGCCATGAAAGAGAAGCCATGTTATGTATAAGAAATTATGATCTCCATTAAAGGGAAACTAACAGAGTCCTTGATAATGTACACTCACAATCTGCCTTGGGAAGATCTCTCAAACTAAGGGAGAAGCTTCTAAACAGCACATAGAGTTTCAAATGCTTAAAAGAACACATATACTGTTTATTGACATATTACATATAATGTTCTAGTAATGATCGATAAGAGGTAAAAAGAAAAACTAATCAATAGGCCAAGGCTATACTTTTCCAGATGGTTCCATTTAGTTGTCACCTGTCCTGCTATTGTTTCTCATAAGAGCTGCTCGTGTCATAAAAGAAGAATGGGCTTTCTCCCAGAGGAAAACTCAGTGAGAAACAAAATAAACATTTTTACCTCCTCGTTTTAGAAGCAACAGAAGATATGGTTACATCACTTCATTATTCTCTGAAAAATTCTAAGCACTGTCATCATTTGTCAATACCAGTTCATTAAAGTTATAATCCCTCTGCCCTGCATCCCATGCATAGAGAGAACTAAAAATCAGGAACTCTAAAAATTATACTGCTATATCAGAAGAACATCGTAGGAAATCAAAAGAAAAAATAACCCTAATTTGTTATTTTCAATGCCATATATATATATATATATATATATATATATATAAATAATCAAAATGCATTTTTGTCCTACACATTTGGAAATTAGCATCACCAAATGAAATACGAGACAAGTAAAAAGGATGAGAAGCTTCATATCTTATTTTAAAAAACAGCATTACACCCAATCAATCAATCGCCTTCTAAGTCCCAGCCAGGCCTCCTCCACACTTTTTTAAGATTATCCTTTTTGTTTAACTAGAATTCTATTCTTACTATTTACCTGCACAGATAAAGTAGCAGAAAAGACTTTCAAACTTCTTTAACTTAGTTGTGGGAAGAACGAATGCTGAAGACCAATATACTGACTAAAATTTTGAAAACCATTTTGATCAGTCCCTAGATTTATGGTGACCTAAAGTCCTAAACAAGTTGGGACTTCCAGAAAAGGACCTCGCAAATGATACTTGACTTACCAACAAACAAATAAAATAGGGGAATGCAAGTAATATCTTCAAAAATCCAAACGAATCACGGGTTCCAATAGAATTACTACCTCACGATGTTGTGATGCTGCATCTCCTTGAGGAGAGAGATCTCTCTGATGGCCGTGCTGGGGACCCCCTCATCCTCCTGCTCCAGCCTGATCTTCTTCAGTGCAATGGTCTCATTAGTCGTGCAGTCCCGTGCCTTATAGACAACTCCATAAGTCCCCTCCCCGATTTTCTCAACCTTCTCATACTGAAAACACAACCAAAATCAAGATCACCAAATACATTCTATATTTCAAAAAAAAAACACAGAGATAAAATCGAAGATCATCAACATACCTGGTCCATTCAATCCAATCCTCGATATCACCTCACACGAAACAACACACACCTGCATTTGAAGCATCGATTAACACTAACGATGAAAAACATCTCAAAAATTGAAAAAATAAATACGAATCCAATCACATAAAGACCGAATAAAAACGAAAAGCAGTTTTATGGCAGAACCCTAGAGATCCTACAAATCCGGCATTGATCGTTCAAATGCACGATCGGATTAATCAGCATTGAAAGCCTTTTCCGATCATCTCCGGACAAAATCAATATATAAAAAAAGTGATTCTCAACATCCACAATTACAGATGAAGATCGAATACGAAAAATTAAACAAATAGAAAAGCAAAAGCAATCGAACTAGAAGAGTTGAAATCGACATAGAGAAGTACAATCAGACGAGAAGACAAACACCGATCGAAGAAGAAGAAGAAGAACGTCTGAAGAGAGAGAATGACCGACCAATTCAGTGAGCCTCTGAATGAGAGAAGGAAAGATAGGGTTTCGGTGGAGGAGGCGCGCGGGATATGGAAGCCCTGCGTGAGTGAGTGAAGGAGAACGGAAATGGCCTTTTTCGGTTCTCCGTAAACTTGTCTCATTCGCAAACTGTTGATTTTTTTTTCTTTGCGAGGAGAGGGACACGCATTAGATCTCGAGCTTAGCTGGACAATTATAGTGGCTATCCTCACGTTGATACTGTTTTGTCGTTCTGTTTGTGGTATTCACTTCTTTATAAGCTTTTTTAACTATTATCTTTTCTTTTTTATTTGAGCTTTTTTTAAATCTGATGTACAATTCTATATAGCTTATTATTTCTGACAACTCAATGTATTGAGTTATATATATCTCACTGAAATATTTTTTACATTTTATATAAAAAAATCCATTTAACGCCCCCCTCAAACTGTTTAATATCCATGTAACCTCCTGTATTTTCCTGAATTTTATATAATCCCCTAAAAACTACGGAAATCCAAATAGGCCCCTCCATAAGTTAATTTAACCATTGAGTAGATCACCTTTAAACATGTGTAAAATGTCTCTTTTACCCTCTAACAAAACATTAAACCCTTCTCATCTCTTACACACATTCATCTTCTGATATATGACAGATTTAGAAAGAAATCATTGCAGAATATTTGATTTCATATTTGTTATCAAAATAAATTTTTATGAGATTTTATTTAGGAATTTATGATTTTTATGATTTTATGTTTTATTTTATTAGATTTTAATAATTATCATTGTAATTGTGTTTTTACTATTTTTAGTAGAGTCATAGTTCACACCTCTGTTCAGAAATGCGGTCCGTGCGGTCGCATATGCGGTTCGGTAAGCCTACCGAACCGCATAGGCTGATATGCAAGCCTATGCGGACAAGGCCCGCATATGCGAGGATATGCGGCATATGCGCCCGCTTAGAAAAAAATGGAAATGGAAATTTTGCATTTACACCCCCCTTAAAAAGTTAATTACATTTATACCCCTTAAAATTATATTTATACCCCTGTGTCCGTCTGAAATTGCATCTATGCCCCTGTGTGGCTGTGTCTGAATTTTTAATGGTTTAATATGATTACATTTCTTCAAATTTACCTTGTTATCTTTTGTTTATAGATCAAGACTATATAATTATTTTTTATTATTAAAAAATTACATAACCGCATATACTCCCGCATGTCGCATATACTCTGTGCGGTACCCTACCCGCACGTAAACCGCATACCGCATTTCAGAACACTGGTTCACACTATAAATATTTATTTGATGTTAATGGCCTATATAATGAGTGTTACCATATTTTATAATGGAAAACTTTTGATCAATTAATAAAATATCTCTTTTTGGGGTTTTTCATCCTTGTGGATTTAAGGAGCTTATGAGATCTCAACGTGGGTTGGATCTTTTTATTCGTTTCACGTCGTGGTATGTAAGACAGATTTGGAAAGAAATCATTACAGAATATTTGATTTCAAATCTGTTATCAAAATAAATTTTTATGAGATTTTATTTAGGAATTTAGGATTTTTAGGATTTTATGTTTTATTTTATTAGATTTTAATAATTATCATTTTAATTGTGTATTTACTATTTTTAGTAGAGTCATAATTCACATTATGAATATTTATTTGATGTTTGTGGCATATATAATGAGTGTCACCATATTTTGTAATGAACAATTTTTTATCAATTAATAAAATATCTCATTTTGGGTTTTTTCATCCTTGTGGATTCAACCTTGTAGATTCAAGGAGCTTATAAGATCTCAATGTTGATTGGATCTTTTATTCGTTTCACGCTGCGTTAGGTGGTATCAGAATGAGGATTTTCTGGCTTCGATGACACATACACAGTTTTTTTCTTTTTAATAAAAAACAGCCCGCTAGTATGGTTTGACCAAGAGTTTGACCCTTTTTTTTTTTTAAACAAACCAGCCCTTGAATTTTTTTGAAACAAACCGACTCATAGAGCCATTAAAAACCCTACACCCACTTCCAATGGAAATAGAGTACTGATACACATAGTTTTTTTTCCAGCCACAATTACAGTTTCATATGCGTCGATAGAAAATTATTAGAACGTATACTCACATTAACAAGATATATGTTTCGATAGAAATTTTTTACATTTTTTATAAATGCATCAATTCAATTGATTGAATCATATGCTTCATTTTTTTTATAAAAGCATGTATCTCATTAGATGAGATATGTTATCTTTAAAAAAATTCAAAATGCATGTAGACAGGAATTGGAGCTGAAAAATGGGAATTGAAAGTTACCAATTAAAAGTTTTCATCTCAGGTCCAATTCCTGTCTACATGCATTTTGAATTAATCATGTTCCCGGTAGGAATTGAAACTATATTTTTCTAATAACATCGAAACTTGTGACATTTTTTTAATTTTACATGAAATAAAACAGATTTAACTAACTTTTTATAGAGTTTATCAACTTTTCTCAAAATTAAAATGTCGGACCATCCGTGTAACAGTCTACAGGAACAATTTCCAAAAAATAATGATGAGCCAGAAATGTAAAACCGAATCACTCTCTTTAATAAGAGAAAAAGATATATATTTAAAAAAACACACGAGAGAAATATCCTGTAACAACGACTCTGTTTTAAAACAAAATCAGGAAAAAGATGTTCACTTTGTTATGCTCATTGCGCCTCTCCAAGTTCGAATACAGAGCTCACTGACAAATCAAAAGAAAATAAAGAAATAAAAATGGAAGGCAACCCTCAAAGGAGGAAAAAAAAAAAAGGCCCCTCGTACAAATGCAGGCTCAAATGTCTGTCCTTGAAAAACAACCGTATATCGCTCTTATACATTAACAGCTGCAAGGATCTAAATGAATGGAACACGCCATGGAGAAGAGTTTTATTGTATATATGAGTTCAAGCAGGAGGCGCCTCTGTGGTGTTCGCCGACCATCTCCACACTCTGAGCTCACCAGTACCATCTCCACTGAAGAAGAGACCGCCGGGGCCAAGCTGCAACGCCCTCACCTCCTCCTTTGATATTAACTTCCCTCTGTCAGCAAACCTGTTTACAAGACCAATGTCTTCATTAGCTTCTCTATAAAGTTGATAGTGGAACCAAAAACACAAACAATTCTTCAGCCTGTCACGCCTGCGGCAGCTTGGGCATTGTGGTTAACAAGAAACCATCTATCTTTAGAGGTACAAGGGTATATATTGAGAATGTATGGGAGATGTCTGTACACTTCGTTAAGGAATGGGAAAGGTCTTATGTGGGAGCGAGATCGGTACTGTTCAGAAGGGGAAATTATTCATTAGAGGTTTTGTACACTTTGTTAAGGAATGGGGAAGGTCTTATGCGGGAGCGAGATCGGTACTGTTCAGAAGGGGAAACTATCCATTTAAGGGTTATATACTTCGTTAAGGAATGGGGAAGGTCTTATGCGGGAGCAAGATCAGTACTGTTCAGAAAGGGAAACTATCCATTGAAGGATGATAAAGTAAGTGGTTGTGCTGTCGTTGTTCCCTGTACGAATTCTCTTCTACCAGAGAACAGGTGGGGGAGTACTTGGCCCTTTGCCCCTTGTTGGCTTGCTGTTATCTCTGTTTGGGTTGAATTTTTTTCCAACCCTTTTTTTCTGTACTGCTTTGGGCTTCTGCCTTGATCATTATCAATGATAAATGCCTACCATTTGCACGAAATCAAAAGAAACTGAGTGCTTACGAAGGCAGGTCGTAGAGGCGAATGGTGTTGTCATTGCATGAACACAACAGCACAGGCTTGGCTTGTGCGTCATTCATGCCAGAGAGAGATAGTAAACCCTGTCACAAAAATCAAATATGACTTTAAAATTGAGGATTTTATAGTTTGATGCAAAGATCATTGCTCCATTCCCAGAGAATATCACATTGAATTTAGTAATGGTAGATGTGAAATTTCATAGACATGGCTTAGAAAACCAATGACTGTTTTCAATTTGAAGGAATAAAAAAAAAATCGTGAATCATTCTGTTAAGTGGTTAACTTTCAAAGAAATCATAAGAAACCAAATGGTAAGTGTGAATCCCTATGAAGCAGAAGTCTCTGGGAATACCAGTTACACGGAAAACATTTTAAATGCCTATTTAAAAATCTAGCGCAATATGCATGGAACAGAAACAACGGCACAAACCATACATGTTCTTCTTTGTGTGTGTAAGTAACTTCCAGATTTCCACTCTCTGTAGCAGCCCATATCTGAACAGATTACCGGCATAGAAAGAATAATCAGATTAAAAATAAAATGCAAATTGGATGCATGAACTACACAATTAGTCATCATCAGAAACTGACCTTTATTGTTTGATCCAAAGAACACGAAAGCAAAAATTGATCCCAGCAAAGAACTGACATCACAACTGATGTATGATCAGTCAGAGTCTGTATACATTGTAATGTTCCAAGATCCCAAACCTGAAATAAAAGTTGAAGAATTTTTTAAGAGGATGGTGTGTGTAATTCTATTAACTGAAAAAACTACAGCTCTACAAGTAAAGAACAGAAACGGGAAAAGGAAGAAAGGAAGGCAGGGACACTGGAAGGGTCCCCTCCACATTTACCCCCCTCTCAGATCATACATCTCATTTAACAAGGAAAAAACCCTCTCTGCACATTTTTAGCTTTGAGAATAAGGGTACACCAACAAATGCTGAAGATTTAAAGACGATATTACGAAGATAGGAGAATGTCCAACAGCCAGCCCTATACAATAGATTATCTGAATTTGATAGTCAACAGTAAAATTTTATAAATGCAGGAAGTTGAAGATCATGATATTTATGATGAAATTTATGGAAACAAAAATCACAGTCAATAATAATAGTCAGAGTCTGAAAGATACATGTGTGTTTGGATGGCAATATATGGAAATTTTAAAAAATATCATGTACATCTACAACAACTAATTAGAAGCCACAAAACAACTATCCATATAAAGACCCTTGCTCAGTGGGAAATGTGAAAGCAGAACAAGCAACTATCTATGTAAACCTCTTAACCTCTAAATAATGCCAGAGAATAGAAATGTGAAAGCAGCATATAAGCCATGATATATTCGAAGTTCTGTGAATCTCTGACTGTTTTATGACTACATAGACAGAAAAAAATAAGAACAAAATTGACACTAGCAGAACAAACACAATATTTCATTTCTCCCACACAAAAAAAAAAAAAAAAAAACAATATGCTCAATAAATAGCCAAAAAAAGGAAAACATTGAACTACCCACATCATGAACAGGCCTTTTTATTGAAGTCGAGGAGAAGGAAAATAGATGGATGGAGACCTTGTCGTCGGTTCAGAATTCAGGAATAATTTGGCAAACTTAAAAATTCAAAATTCGGAAATATCTACGTAAATTTCGTGAAGTTTTTAGAAAAATAGAAGTAAATTTTAAACATGACTAAATTCAACATCTACATCTCTCCTTGACATCTCTGACTTAGTACATTTAATGCATGAGTTATTAGTTAATAATGAATTATTGATTAGTTCACAATTTGATGGGAGTTATATTGATGTTGAAAAGTTCGTGTTTAATACTCAAACTAATTAATAATGTGGTGCATTATGTGAAGAGATGGAGAGAGGAGGGAAAAGCAAAACCAGCATGTCTTTTCATGAGGGAATTTATTAATTTAACTCGATAATTATCAATTGTGAATTTATCTAAAGAACATAGTCCCTACATATTCATGCAGGTGAGTTACAAATAGGTCTTGGCCAGGGTGGAGTGGGAAAGAGAGATGCAGATAGCACATAAAAGTGCTCTAGTGTCAAAACTATGCTGTTATATGCATGCGTAAACGATGAAGTGTAACTCATTCAAAACATTGATACCTCAGTGATATGAATAAATAAATCAACCAACCATCTTTTTATGAAATGTGAGCCTTTTGGTTTTAAATATGATGTTTGAGAGGGCCTAATAATCACAGAGATACTAGTTCCGGTTTGTTTATAGAGTGGGAATTAAATTAGTCGACTGGCAATAATAAATTGGTGTGGAAGATCCTAATATTCTCAGGCTTATGAGAGAACTGGAAAGGAACACAAGGGTTTTCCAGGTCATGTTGTGGCACCAGTTCTATGGTCCAGAAGGGATGCCTAACAATGGGTGAGGGGTGGGGTGAAGTTTTTACGAATAGTTGGGAAGGAATTCTTTAGATTTTGAGAAGAATGTATGGGTGTGGGTGGGTTGGGGTTTTTATTTCTATTATTTTGTGCAAATTTTGGGAGGGGGGAAGAAGGTCTGGAGTGGGGGAATTTGTCATATAATCAATCAATCTATTGACGAGAGGTGCTAGTGTACATTTTTTTGGTTAGTAAGCACAAATTTATATAGTGTAAAAGAATGAACATTTACAGAAGGATAGAAGTTCCAACCAAAGGCGGAAAACAAGAAAAGGCAAAACTCCTAAGGCACATGTCTATCTTATTCTCTCTCAAAAAAAAATCCTGGGATGCGCGTCCCTACAAATGGAGCATTTTGTTATTACATGAGGACAACACACAAAAGGAGTTACAAAATTACATAAGGCCAAAATTATAAAGTAAAATGTGAGCTGCTACATCAGAGCACTCTGAGGATCTTCACGCACAAAGATCTCTTTCTCTTTGCACCTAGAATGACCATGCTGTGTCCCCACCATGCCTAAAATCTGGAGGAAGCTCTTATATAGAGTAGAAGAAAGACATACCATGTCTTTTCTGTAGTTGGTAAGGATATCTGATGGATTGTTAATTTATTATTAATTTTCCAGCTCTGAAACTCTGGCAGTTGTGATGTTTAAAAACTTTTCCTTCTGATAGCCCATGGGACCTGGCAATCAGCCTTGAGTGATTTTCTGACCAGTTTGGAATCTGTCACTACATCAGTGCACTGAATCTGATACTGCTTAGCCAGTTGAAGCCCCTCCAAAACACCCATGGCATGGCTTCCAAAATTATGGATGGCACAGTCCTGAGTTACCACTATGAATGTACCTGTGTGATCCTTTATAAGTAGGGGTGGTAAACGAGCCGAGCTTTGACATGTTCAAGCTCGGCTCGTTTATAAACGAGTCGAGCCGAGCCGAGCCGAGCCGAGCTCACGAGCCTCAACGAGCCTAACATTCTTCTTCATTTTAGGGTTTTTAGGAATTGAAAATAAAATTTTAGCCTAAATGAGCCAAGTTCATGAGCTTAAACGAGCATAACTTTGTATTAACTTAATATTCTGATTTTATAAAGAAGTTTAGTCAAGTTTCAATTAAGTTTTAATAACACAAACGAGTCGAATTTGAACATAAAATGAAGCTCGATCCAGGTCTCGAGCCTAACCGAGCTTTAAAACTTGTTCAAGCTCGCTCATTTATCTAAACGAACGAGCCTGAACGAGCTCAAACCGAGCCGAGCCCGAGCCGAGCCCGAGCGGCTTGGTTCGTTTACCAGCCCTATTTATAAGCCCCTGCATTGGAGGCTGCTATTTGTGACATGTTTGTTTAATGGGGGACCCCAAACTGTCTGTCTCATGGAATTTCTCTTGCTTGAGTGGCTTGCATAGACAAGGTGACAGTGGTAAGAATTTGGATTAAGAGTCAATGTTCTGGTATTTGTTTGCCTTGGAGTATCCTCATGTTTCTTTCCTTCCAAATGAACCAGAGGAACTGTGAGACATCATCTGGCTAGACAAGCTATTTGGCCAGCCCCATAAAAAAACTCCATATACCCATTTAGCTTCAGCTGCTCTTTTTTTTCTTTTTTTGTCTTCTGTAGCACCCCAGATCTAGATGAATAAATGTCCATACCCATTTTGTGTAGCTACAATGGAAAAGGAGATGATCAATTGCACTCAGTGTCCTGATATTGGTTCTAAAAGGATTGCAATCTTATTGCAGATACATACAGAATGTTTGGGTACATGGCCTCTTCCCCAAATAATTTGTTCCAGGAGACTTTCTGACCCATGATTCTGACTGCCTCCCAAGCAGTCCTCATGGATCAGTGGCCCAGATATCTGCTGTCCAGATAGTAAAATCTTCAGCTCTGTCAGAAAAAATGGTAACCTGCTTTATCTGATCCAGTAGAATGTGTGCACCTGAACCTAAATGATCTGGGATTTTCAATTGGCCATCGTGGATTAAACTGCTACAGTAGCTGCCTTATGAAATTTGTGTATAAGCCATCGTGTTCAGAATTGTATAGCCTTCCATTAGACAGCCACCAATCATACCAAATGCTAGTCTTCTTCCCCAAACTGATTTGCATTTGTGTGACTTCTCAGCAACATCTCTCTGTTTCAATGCCTTTCTCTAGACCCAATAAGGAGGCTTTGGCATGGACCACCCAAATTACATTTGCCCCTGATATATTTGGCATGAACCCACTATACCCACAGTGTTCCTGTTACATATGACCTCCCATGATAGATGTAAATCAACTCTGTTCCATTCCAGTAATCTTCACATCCCAAGTCCCCCTTCTGCTTTTGGTTTATACATAAACCCTTTCCCAATTCACAGAACACATTTTCTGGATGCCCACAGACCCAGTCCACAAGTACTTGGCTATGAGTTGTTCCATCTTCCTCTGGACAGCTTTAGGAATAGAAAACACACCAACCCAATAAATTTGCTTACTACTGGGAATTGATCTAATCAGCTCCCCCATCCCCGCTGACTCATAAGCTTAGCTTTCTGTTAATTAGGGCACACATCTCAGCAGTCATCCCTGTGTTAAATGAGGGTGAACCTAAATACTTTATCATAATCCCAGTACACATTGGTGAAGAAAAGGTTTTTTTTCTTCCTAGACCTTTTATTTTTCTTTTTGCTTAAATAAAAAGTGTCCCACCCTTTCTAAAAAAAAAGAGCATTTTCATGAAACAGAATTTCACCCATGATTTGTCCCAAGTCCTCATTACTGGTTTGTAGCTCTTTGTAACTCGGGTTTACCAAACTAAGGGTGCATTTGGAAACACGATGGAAAAGTATCACATTTCTTCATGACAACAATGCTAATAGCTTAGACTTCTTTGAGAAAATTTCACATCTGTTCCTTCCGGAAATAAAGCACAAACTTTTTTGTTCAAAAATAAAACAAAGCACAAGTTAAATTGTGTTGACCCATAGCAAAAGGTTATATTAGAGAAGGCTAATTCACTTCCTAGAATTTTTTAATTTCATAAATAAAACATTAATTTGTGAACCATGTTTCTATATAACTATGATTCCAATATCTTAAATTTATAATAGACAATTTCCCATCTTTTTCCTTCAATAAAACACAAGGTATATCGTGTTCACCCACAGAAAAGATGAAATCAAGAAGGCTTCTCAAAATATGACAAAATCCACTTCACTTATAAATTGCTCCACAGCATGAATCATCTGCTAATGTTTAACTGCTTGTACTAGTTGATAATTTTCCCGAAGCCAAACGCAACACAAATAAGAATCAAGACTAGTCTTCCAGAATCAGCATAATGCATTGGAAGGGATTGCCCTGACCAGTAAAATGTCATGATTCAACAACAAGAATGACTATAAAAAAATAATGCATAATCTTACAAACAAAAGGATGTTTAATGTATGTAATAAATACTCAAAAAATTCCCTGCCTACATCAAGGTCATGCTTGCCACAGCTTCCACCCAAAGCAAACTGCTTTTGGGCACTCAAGGATCTAAGAGCACATGGATGGCATGTTTCCCATATAATCAAGATGAAACCACACCTAAGGAAATTTTTCTCCCTTTTGAAAAATCATGACAGATAACTTTTGCCGAAAGTCAATTTTAATTTTCCAAAGAAATCAAGCTTCATTAGCCGGATAGCACCCTTTACCTCCAAAAAGGAGGCTAGAAATTCAAATCCCACCACCACCAAGAATCAATGGACCATCAATTATTTATTTTTATAAAAAACATTTCTATGCTCGAACAGGCCTTGCCTCCGGTCATCAATAATTTAAGGGGGGGGGGGGGGTGCGAGCAAGGTCCCACCCTAAATGAAAGAGAGAAATGAAGTTCATCATATCCATACTTCTTAGGGGTTCTCTCTCCCTAAAGATTGTCTATCCTCATTTTTCTTTTCCTTTCATATTTTCATTTAATTTTGTTCAGGTAAGGTATCCTTCATTTCCTTTTGTTTGGGGGCATTTTTTTTATTAATAAGAAAGCTTGCTCCCTTATTCCCCAAAAAAAAAAAAAAATCACTTGTCCAAACAAATTCAGTCTTTAGGAATTTTGGATTAATATGGTTCGCTGGCCATTTGGCTTATGAGGAAGGACGAAAACTTCAAGAAGAAGTTGGTTTATATTGAGAACACTTGGAATGAAATCACCATTAACCTAAAGGTTTGGTGTAAATTCACCTAGTGGGCAGATTCCATTACTCTAAATTTGGGAGTGGCTAATTTCCAAAGAAAGAATGAATGTAAATTAGTGGGGTTTATGGTTTTTGTTTTGTTATCTTTTTGGGAGATATGTGCCCCCTACCAGATCAAAGTTAGCCTCCGGTTAAATATCAATGGAATGCTCTCACTTTCCATGAAACTTTGAAGGATCTTTTTTCCCAATTTAGATGCTTTTTCTTTAATTTCCACATTTTTCATTAGATAATAGATATTCTTCTCTAGTTCCACTAAGTAAGAAGATTTCCAGATGCATTATGAAAGCAACTGAACATGTTACTTCTGACTTTGAGCATTACGTGTTATAAGCCCATTGATCCTAATAAATTCCACTAAATATCCATCTTTATCAATAGTAATAATTAACCAATCATGCCTTTACCTTTCTTGGTCTTTCAGTTTCAAAGGGTAATTCCTTAACATTGAATCTTAACTAGCTTCCATGAAAACGTATTTAAATAATGAGTTACAAAAGATTGGTTATTGTGCATGACTCTAATCAGGGCTCTGCCTGCATAGGTTCATATGCTATGTTTATGTTTCTAATTTCATGGGGACTATCATTTGTTTTAGGTATAAATAATAGAATTATCTCTCAAAAAGAAGTTGATCATGTCATGAAAGAAATACTATTACAAAAGTGACATGCTGACTTACTTTAATTGCATTGTCCATGGAACTGGAGTATAGCCTATTTGCACCCACGACTAATGAGACCACCGCAAGGCTGTGACCCTTGAGAGAGGCAGCAGGCTCGAAGCAATTTCCAGCAGGACTAAATCTCCATACCAATATACTTCCATCCTACAACAAATTCATACGTATATAGATAATACATTGGCAGCATACAGATTTTAATAGATGAACTTTCAATTAATAGACAAAAAATTATACCTGAGTTCCTGCAAAAAGCATTCCATTGCTAGCAGCCATAGCATACACCTGCCCAGCCGGTCCACTAAGGCTCATTTCAGTCACCGTCTGTGTGTTCCATACCTAATAATAAAAGGAAAACAAATATAAAAAACACCACAATCATTTAACCTAGCAGCAATCCCTCATCTCCCTTGTATGGGGGCTTCTTTCATTAGTAAGATAGCTCTTCAGTGTTTTCAATAAAAAAAATAATCTAGTAGCAATAAAATGAATAAAATCAACTTCAGTTTAAAATGACAACTACTGGTTTTTACCTTGATGGAATTGGGGATCCCAACCAAAACCCAAGGCCCTTCACTGATCAAACAACCAACTTCGGCCCCCATATTAACAACACAAGCACACTACAAAGAAAAAACCCAAAAACAATGTATCACCTAGGCAGCACTACATAGAAAAGAATCAAAATATATGTAGAAACCAATATTACCTGCCCAGACTGACAATCCCAAACCCTAACTGACCCATCCTTGCTCCCCGAATACAGCTTATCCGACCCTGATGGAAGAGCAATTCCAGTGATAGCCTGCTCAAAAAGCAAGAACCCGCTTTAACCATCAAAACAACTTCTTTTTTTTGAAGGAAACCACAGGTTAAACCCAAAACCCACAAAGAAATCAAATAATCACCTTCTGATGCCCCTCAAGCCGAGTCAGTAATGATATTTCATCCCCAACAGACCAAGAATGTAAATACTTGCACTTCTCACCGTACGCACACTTCTTCCCCGCCATCCAGAAATTGCAGACCTTCTCCTTCAAAGACGCCCGAGAGGCCCCTACCACACCTCCTCCCTGACCCCTGCCCCAATTTGAGGAGTGTCCGTTAGGGTTAGGGTTAGGGTTCCGACGGTAGGTGAGGTTCTGGTGGATCCGCTTCGGCGGGGCTGCCATGGAAGTTGAGGAGGAGTCCGAGGGATCGCTGTGCAGGTACGGGCAGGGGTTCTTCGTGCACCGTCCGGCTAGCCAGAAGTGGCAAACCTTCGGTCTTGAATATGACGACGTAGAGGAAGGTCCGCCGCCGAGTCTCTGGAATATCCTCTTGTTTCCGTTTCTCTCCATCGATTCCATGTCCATAGCTCCTTTAGGGTTTGTATCCAACACAAGAACTACAGAGAACAGAAGAGGAAAAGAAAACCCTAATTCAGAATCCTGAAGGAGGCACTACCACCGCAAGTGATCGGACGGTCTCGGACGGCTCCGGCAATCTCTGCTGGAAGATCGAGAAACGCGGAGAGAGTCCGTCGAGAGGTCGGAGCACGAGAGGACCATCAGAGATGGCGGAGAGGACTCAGAATCGGAGCTCCAGACGAAGAACATACGTGAGTCGAAGAAACCCTATCGATCTCCCTCTCTCTTTCTTTCTCACAGTTATGAAACCAAGAGGGAAGAGAACGAACGAACCTGAGTCGAGGCGATCAAAGCCTTTGGAAGGTCGATGTTTGATGTGGGGGAAGGGTTTTATAGATTTTTCACTGGGGCTGGGGTGGGGGCGTGAAATTTAGGCTGTTCGCACGTGGGGGACGTCCCTGTCCCTGCCCCTGCCAAGTGAAAATTGATCGTTTTGACTGTTGGGCCGGGTCGGTTTCGATAACAATGATCGTGCTTCTGTTTCGATTGGATGGCTCTATCTGCGTCCCTTTGATTTGTAATTAAAACTTATTTAAATATATTTTATTGTTAAAAACTCATTAGATTTAAAAAAAAAAACTTTAATTAGCATTCTTTTAATAAGTACAGCTCATTTCATATATATAAGGAAGTGATTGGATGCGGTGGAACGGCGGTACGGCCGCGATCACGGGCCGTCGATTACGGGTCCATCGCATCGGACGGTCGGGTGCGATGGACCTGTGATCGACGGCCCGTGATCGCGGCCGCACCTGCCGTTCGCCACACGCAATCACGTCCATATATATATATATATAGGGACGTGATTGCGTGCGCCAAACGGCGGGTGCGGCAGCGATCACGGGTCCATCGCATCGGACGGTCGAGGGCGATTCATCTCGACCGTTGGATGCGATGGACCCGCGATCGAACGGCCCACGTCGCGGCCGCACCTGCCGTTCGCCGCACGCAATCATTTTCATATATATATATATATATATATATATATATATATAGAGGACCGATTAGGTGCGGCGGCCGCACCGTGCGGCGTCGACCACGGGCCGTCGATCACGGGTCCATCGCATCGGACGGTCGGGTGCGATTCACGTCGACCGTTGGATGCGATGGACCCGCGATCAGACGGCTGCCGCACGGTGCGGCCGCCGCACCTCATCGCGGTCGTATATATATATATATATATATATATATATATATGCGGTCGTGCGGTCGCGATCGCGGGCCGTCCGATCGCGGGTCCATCGCATCCAACGGTCGACGTGAATCGCACCCGACCGTCCGATGCGATGGACCCGTGATCGACGGCCCACGATCGACGCCGCACCTAATCGGCCCCCTATATATATATATATATATATATATATATATATATATATATAGGGAGCCGATTAGGTGCGGTTTACGGTCGGTGCGGTGCGCGATCACGGGCCGTCGATCACGGGTCCATCGCATCGGACGGTCGGGTGCGATTCACGTCGATCGTTGGATGCGATGGACCCGCGATCGGACGGTCCACGTCGTAAACCGCACCGACCGCATACCGCACGTAATCGCGACCATATATATATATATATATATATATATATATATATATATATATATATATATATATGAGAAAATGATTGCGTGCGGCGAACGGCAGGTGCGGTCGCGACGTGGGCCGTTCGATCGCGGGTCCATCGCATCCAACGGTCGAGATGAATCGCCCCCGACCGTCCGATGCGATGGACCCGTGATCGACGGCCCGTGATCGCTGCCGCACCTGCCGTTCGCCGCACGCAATCACGTCCCTATATATATATATATATATATATATATGCGGCGAACGGCAGGTGCGGCCGCGACGTGGGCCGTTCGATCGCGGGTCCATCGCATCCAACGGTATATATATATATATAGGGGGACGTGATTGCGTGCGGCGAACGGCGGGTGCGGCAGCGATCACGGGCCGTCGATCACGGGTCCATCGCATCGGACGGTCGGGTGCGATTCACGTCGACCGTTGGATGCGATGGACCCGCGATCGAACGGCCCACGTCGCGGCCGCACCTGCCGTTCGCCACACGCAATCATTTTCATATATATAGGGAAGTAATGGGGTGCGACCATGCGGTCGTGCACCCCATCTGCGGCTGCGAAGACAAACCGTCTGATCTATGGGATCAGATCTGACGGTTCAAGTAATATTTGTCAAACCGGTTACCACCTGTTCACCTGGTCACAAGTTAATGCATATAAAAACCCTTTTTTTTTCACTTTCACTCTCTCTCTCTCTTTTCATTTAACTCACGCAGGCAACCAAAAGCAAAGAAGAAAAACACAGAGCACCCTCACCACTCCTCACCAGATCTAAAAAAACAAACCCCTCCTCACTAGATCTGAAAGAACAAAGTCTTAGATCGGATCGTCCTCTTCTTCTAGGCTGGCCACCCTCATCATATCCCACCGACCACCGCCCATTCTTTGTTTCCCCTGAAACACATTTGAAACCCTTAAAACCCCCTGAATCTAGACCTTTGTCTCTCCCGACGCCGATGGACCCTTCCGACGTCGACGGACCCTCCCGACACCGATGAACCCTCCCCGAGGGTCAATCACGCAAAGGTGTCAAGTACAGGGATCAATTGTTTTTTTAAGCCTTTTTGGAGCTGGTTTATGCATCAGAAACTTTTTTTTTGTTCTGACTGATATTACTTCAACTGTATGGATCAAATGATTTTTTAAATTTTTTTGGAGGTGGTTTATGAATCAGTTTTTTTTTTCGGGGTGGATCTGAGATTTAACTGGATCTAGATCTTCATCTGAGATTATTTCACATTGAATCCACAATTTGGAATGATTTATGAAATTAATTCTAGGACTTTTATTATTTTTAAAGAAATTGATATTTAGTATAAATTTTAATTTTAATTTATGACAGTGAACAATATCATTTTAATTTCTTCTGTCTTTGCTTAATAAGCTGTAAGGTTCAAAATCAAATAATAATAATCTAAACCAGGAGAAGTGTTGAAGAAGAGAAGATTGAAAAGTGCACTCATTTGTCTCACCAAACAAAACCCAAAGCAAAATCCGACTATGATTTCTTTTTTTTATTTCAGGAGACAAGAGAGGATGCAAAAGAAGAGTAGCCAGAGTACATCAAACAAATATACCGATGAAATACCAAGCAAACTGCTCGATTTTATTTGTAGCCAGAGCTTGATATAACATGCATCATTGAATGTTGCACTGGTGAAGAGATACATCAAAATTTATATGTAAATGAAGTTGATATACAAACTGTATATAGACATAGTTTCATTCTTTTTGAGAAGGTGCATCCTTATAGTCAAACATACAACTTGGATATAATAGCAAATTCTTTTTCTTGAAATAAAGTTGTGGCTCGTTCAACTTAGCAATTGAATATGTCATGAATATGTCATAATTTGCTTGTTGATGCTTAGAAACATAAACTGATTTGTTTCTTCGTTGTCACATTGAACATGTCAAATAAATTATTGAATGTCCATCTCAGAATTTACAGACATAATGTCCAAACCGAGTCAAGTCACAGTGATGTGAAGTGAACTGCATAACAACTATATAATATATGTTTAATACAACCATAAATTGAACTCTATAGCAACCTCATAATAAATAACTTAAGCAGAAGCACAATCACTGAACTCAAGGACCTGTATGGTTGATGGTACCATAACACCACAGCCTATTCACTATAAACAGAACATGACAAAACACACCAAACACAGATCCAGTCATCCAGATTGCAAAGCCAACATTGGAAGTCAATAACACTCTCTCTTTCAATTCGATCTTTACAAACTCTCTCCTAATAAATCATCCTCACCATCTAATAACAACTCTTCATTATCATAATCATAATCATCATCAACTCTAATTTTCAAAGTACCCTCACCAATTATTACCTGGTCTCCTTCATCACGTTCCACCATTTCATCGCCATTATTGGCATCCGCCGATCTCACATCTATCCAATCATCATAATCATCATCATTGGCGGGCTGCGGCGGCGGCGCACCGAAGCACAATCGTCTGATCCTGACGGCCGGAGACCCCCCAACAATCACCGCCGCCGCTGCCGCCGCTAGTGGTCGGCATCTCTTCATCCTCTACCGCGTCCTAGAAACCCAGATCGAGGACGCGCTTCGGCCACTCATCGACCACCGCCACCGCCGAATTCCGACATGGATTGAAGAATGCATGCTTCATCATCTCCTCCACCGTCGGCCTCTGCTTCGGATCCCTCACGAAGCACCTCCGAAGGAACTCACTCGGGGGTCATAGGGGGTGATGGTGTGGAGGAGGAGGGGGTGGTCACAATAGAGGTGGGGGTGGCCGCAGCAGGTGATCGAGCACGGGGAGGGATGGGGGTGTAGCAGCAGAGGAGGATCACAGAGGGATGGCTCGGTGTTGCTCTGTGTTTTCCTTTTTTTGGTTGCCCGTGTGATTTGAAATGAAGAGAGAGTGAAAGTGAAAGAAAAGAGTTTTTATATGCGTTAACTTGTGACTGGGTGAACAAGTGGTAACCGGTTTGTCAAAATAACATGGGTCGTCAGATCTGATCCCACAGATCAGTCTGTCCGTCTGCAAAGCCGCAGATGGGGTGCACGACCGCATGGTCGCACCCCATCATTTTCATATATATATATATATAGACTTTCGATATGCTGCGGTCGTGCGGATTATAGGGGACACTGCGGTTTCAAAAATGGGCCGTTCGATCGAGTTTTCATCGATCGGACGGTCTGTTAAAAAAAAAAGAGGAGAGAGACATGGTCTCTCCAAATGTTTTGAAAAAAAACCAAAAAAGGAGAGACAGGGTCTCTCGAAATCATCTTCTCCATCACAGACAAGAAAGAAAAAAAAAAAACAAAAGAACCCATCCTCGTTTTCCCTTCTCGACTCCTCACGCAGCTCCCCCTCCGCCACCTCTTCTCCTCGCGCGGCCCCCCGTCCGGCACCTCTTCTCCTCACACTGTCACCTCGTCACCGCGGCACCTCGTCATTCCGATCCCGCACCGGAACCGGCACCGACATCGGCATCGACCACGCAAAACATTCAATGTAAGTATTTCCTTTAACTTGCCTTTGTATCCCATTATTTAGGTCTAGGGTTTTGATTTGTTTTGTTATTTGATTATTTAGGGTTTTCTTTTGTTTTAGTTTTGAAGAGAAACCCAAATCTTGTTGTGATTTGATTAGTTAGGGTTTTCTTTTATTTTGGTTTTGAAGAGAAACCCAAATCTTGTTGTGATTTGATTAGTTAGGGTTTTCTTTTATTTTGGTTTTGAAGAGAAACCCAAATCTTGTTGTGATTTAATTAGTTAGGGTTTTCTTTTATTTTGGTTTTGAAGAGAAACCCAAATCTTGTTGTGATTTGGATTATCTTTAAAGAATGAAAAAATGGAAACCCAGATAAAGTTCTCCTAAAAAAATTTTAAAAACAAAATTATGGTTTTGATGAATCTCTAACACTGAAAAAATGGAGACCTAGATGAAGTTCTCCCAAAAAAAAAAAAATTACAAGATTCTAGCTTTGATAAATCTCTAACACCCATCTCTGCCCAATAAAAAATGTAGCTTTGCATGGCATGAATATGTTGGTTGATTTGCAGAAAAGCAAGGCCTCACACAGTGCTAGTGGCAGTAACAATCAATCACAATGTAGAAGCACATCAATTCCTTCGATTGTGAATATCCATCCCCCAAATATATCAAAAACCAAAGGCAGTGGAAGAAGATTGAAGGGGGGAAAGGAAATAGCAATGGAAAAGATGGGCAAAAGAAGAACTTGCAGTGTGTGTGGTAAAAAAGAGAAACACAATGCACGCACTTGTCCCAAATTGAAAGAAATGTAAGTTTATAATTCTTTGTTAGACAACGTTAATTCATGATTCATTTTCAAAATAATATATGATAGTTTGTGAATATTTCAGGTTATCACAAAATACTCAAGATGATCACATGCCATTTAATGAAACTCAAGCTTCAACCTTTGACTGAAACTTGGTAATTATGGTTCCAGTTATAATTTTTTTTTATTGAAATGTTTTTTTTATGTATATATTGATGTTCATTGTTGTTTTATTTTCAGGTTCAGTGTTTGAGAAGGTTCCAGGTGTTGAGTGATGTGTTTATGGTACTTGTGATTTTTTTTATGTATATTATGTAGCACTAATGTGACTTTTTTATTTATATGTTGATGTTCATTGTTGTTTTATTTTCAAGTTCATTGTTTGAGAAGGTTCCAAATGATGGGTGATGTGTTTATGGGACTTGTGATATTTTGTGGGTGTATTTTGTAGCACTGGTGTGTTTTTCATGTATTTGGTAGTGTTTTTTATGTATATTTTGTAGCAATGATTTCAAGGCATGCGATGTTGAAAAATGGTTTATGGTACTTTATGGTTTTCATTTGTCAAATAGGTTTTTGGTACTTGTATGTTAAACAAGGTTATGTTGAAACATGGTCATGAAACAGGTTTATGCTACTTGTATATTCATACAGGGTTATGTTTAAACATGATGATGTTGAATCAAGTTTATCAAGTTTATGTTTGTGGTTTAAATTTCCATTTCTTTTAAAACATGTTAATGTTAATAGGGTTACATTTAGATATGGAAGGCAGAAGTGGTGAAATGGTCATATTTTTTCATTAGTATACAATCATTTCAATAATCAATTCCATGTTCTAAAGACAAGTAGCTTCTTCATTTGATATTCCTTTTTTTTTCCGGACTTTATATATTTGCTAACATCTCACAAAATGAGGTGAGCACCTCACAAATCATAAATCAGTTTTTCTGGAAAAGAAGAAGTCCAGCTCGAGTTAGAAGTCATGATTGACACTAAATGATATCGGGGAACAAAAAAGACTCTGTTGATTGACCCATTATGTATTAATGTTCAACTTGAGACTTGTCTTAATTACAATCTTTTGATGAGTCAAATTGATGTGCTTGGGGCAGCTTCACTTTGTCAAATATCATGAGAGTCTTGTGCCAGTCTTGTGCATGCATATCTTAATTTTGAAACACCGTCATTTGGAATGGTCAACACCAAAAATTAATGGACCTCATTACATATTTTTGACATATAAACATCAACAGAGTCTCAACCTTGAAGTTACTAATACATGCAAAGTATACATATTGATTGAAGCTTGTTTTTTAAATTCAATTTAACATTGAGCCTACAAATATCCCAATCAAGAACACAATTAAAAAAAAACCATCAAGAAAGGATGATGATTTCAATGCTCTAACATGGTCAATCGCTCTTCCGCACGTCCTTGTAGTGCTTCAACTCTAGAGATCTGTTCTTATTATGCTTCAACTTTAGAAATTCTCTCCTCTCATTGAATTTAGGTTATGATTTCCACCATTCAGCATTCTATAATCACAGGAGTCAAACTGAGTAGCAAATACTACATCAAAGAATCCTTTCCAAAGGCACGGGCTGTCCAGAAATTTTTTCCCACCGACT
This sequence comes from Acorus calamus, assembly GCA_030737845.1. NCBI lineage: Eukaryota > Viridiplantae > Streptophyta > Magnoliopsida > Acorales > Acoraceae > Acorus > Acorus calamus. The sequence goes on from CM060868.1 coordinate 7,174,561, forward strand.
GTAACCACATAGTCCTGCAGAACCCAACTCAAGAGAGAAACTGAAGCAATGCAAAAATTGATAACGATATATTAATTTTGTGAAATAAGCAATGAAAAATATTGGAAAACATTATCAAATTCATAAAAGATTGAGCAACATATTGTATAAGACTATGGGGATGAGCATAATTGAGGGAAAATTAAAAATTGAAAGTCAACATTCAATTGTAGTTTTTGTTTTCTCTTTTGTCTAGCAGCTCTCTCTTCTACTGGTTGTGTTTCTTCCCTTTCTTTATTTCTCTGCAACTGTACATGAAGCATGAGAGAAACATAAAAAGGAAAGAAAAGGCAAAGGTGACAAATGAAGCAAGGTCAACCATTGATGCCCTCCATGGATGACATGAATTGTCTTAATTCAACTCATTGGTTAGATTCTTTAAGTTGTGTTTGTAAACTCCTCCATCAATCAAACCACAATTTCAAAATAAACAATCCAATTTACAGACCACTTATGCCTCCACAAACAGTTGTAGTTGTAGATCACAACCATCTACCATGAAATAATACTTTTCATGAAATGTATCAAAACAGAGCCCTAAAGGACCTCTTGAGCTCCTCATCATTAGCATGCAATAAGAAAGTCATCAGTGCATCAAAAAGGAGAAATATATTTAAAATTGTAGTTGGTAAAGCATATATACTTCACTTTTAAGGTTGTTGCAGCTTTTCTTTCCTCTGTTCTCATTACAACTTGAAATATCAGTTCACATGAGATGATTAATACAGGCTCATCACCTTCACCCATCTTACCAACATTTTTTTTTTTGGAGAACTTCATCTAGGTCTCCATTTTTTTAGTGTTAGAGATTCATCAAAACCACAATTTTGTTTTTAAAATTTTTTTGGGAGAACTTTATCTGGGTTTCCATTTTTTCATTCTTTAGAGATAATCCACATCACAACAAGATTTGGGTTTCTCTTCAAAACCAAAATAAAAGAAAACCCTAACTCATCAAATCACAACAAGATTTGGGTTTCTCTTCAAAACCAAAATAAAAGAAAACCCTAACTAATCAAATCACAACAAGATTTGGGTTTCTCTTCAAAACTAAAACAAAAGAAAACCCTAAATAATCAAATAACAAAACAAATCAAAACCCTAGACCTAAATAATGGGATACAAAGGCAAGTTAAAGAAAATACTTACATTGAATGTTTTGCGTGGTCTATGCCGATGTCGGTGCCGGTGCGGGATCGGAATGACGAGGTGCCGCGGTGACGAGGTGACAGTGTGAGGAGAAGAGGTGCCGGACGGGGGGCCGCGCGAGGAGAAGAGGTGGCGGAGGGGGAGCTGCGTGAGGAGTCGAGAAGGGAAAACGAGGATGGGCTCTTTTGTTTTTTTTTTTCTTTCTTGTTCTGTGATGGAGAAGATGATTTCGAGAGACCCTGTCTCTCCTTTTTTGGTTTTTTTTCAAAACATTTGGAGAGACCATGTCACTCTCCTCTTTTTTTTTTAATTTTTTTTTAACAGACCGTCCGATCGATGAAAACTCGATCGGACGGCCCATTTTTGAAACCGCAGTGTCCCCTATAATCCGCACGACCGCAGCATATCGGAAGTATATATATATATATATATATATATATATAGTCGGATGATAATATGCGGGACGTGCGGTCGTGCGGGAACGACGTCGTTCGTCCGATCGCGGGTCCATCGCATCCAACGGTCGAGATGAATCGCCCCCGACCATCCGATGCGATGGACCCGCGATGGACCCGTGATCGACGGCCCGTGGTCGTTCGCGCACGACCGCATGTCGCGCACCGTATCATTCCTCTATATATATATATATATATATATATATATATATAGTCGGATGATAATATGCGGGACGTGCGGTCGTGCGGGAACGACGTCGTTCGTCCGATCGCGGGTCCATCGCATCCAACGGTCGAGATGAATCGCCCCCGACCGTCCGATGCGATGGACCCGCGATGGACCCGTGATCGACGGTCCGTGGTCGTTCGCGCACGACCGCACGTCCCGCACCGTATCATTTCCCTATATATATATATATAGTCGGATGATAATATGCGGGACGTGCGGTCGTGCGGGAACGACGTCGTTCGTCCGATCGCGGGTCCATCGCATCCAACGGTCGAGATGAATCGCCCCCGACCGTCCGATGCGATGGACCCGTGATCGACGGCCCGTGGTCGTTCGCGCACGACCGCACGTCGCGCACCGTATCATTCCTCTATATATATATATTTCCGATAATATGCGGTCGGTGCGGTCGTGCAGATTCGATGTGCGTCGTCCGATCGCGGGTCCATCGCATCCAACGGTCGACGTGAATCGCACCCGACCGTCCGATGCGATGGACCCATGATCGACGGCCCGTGAATCGCGACCGCACGACCGCACGACCGTATAATATCACGACTATATATATATATATATATATATATATATATATATATATATATATATATATAGAGGACCGATTAGGTGCGGCGGCCGCACCGTGCGGCGTCGACCACGGGCCGTCGATCACGGGTCCATCGCATCCAACGGTCGGGTGCGATTCACGTCGACCGTTGGATGCGATGGACCCGCGATCAGACGGCTGCCGCACGGTGCGGCCGCCGCACCTCATCGCGGTCGTATATATATATATATATATATATATATATATATATATATATATATATATATATATATAGTCGAGATAGCGTGCGGTCGGTGCGGTCGTGCGGATTCGACGTGGCGTGGTCCGATCGCGGGTCCATCGCATCCAACGGTCAACGTGAATCGCACCCGACCGTCCGATGCGATGGACCCGCGATCGGACGATGCACGTTGAATCCGCACCGACCGCACGCATATTATCACGAGTCTATATATATATATATATATATATATATATATATATATATATATATATATATATATACGAGCACCGATTAGGTGCGGCGGCCGCACCGTGCGGCGTCGACCACGGGCCGTCGATCACGGGTCCATCGCATCGGAACGGTCGGGTGCGATTCACGTCGACCGTTGGATGCGATGGACCCGCGATCGGACGGCTGCCGCACGGTGCGGCCGCCGCACCTCATCGCGGTCGTATATATATATATATATATATATATATATATATATATATATAGGGTGCCGATTACATGCGGTTTACGGTCGAACGGCGGGTGCGGATCACGCGTCGATCACGGGTCCATCGCATCGGACGGTCGGATGGCGATTCATCGTCGACCGTTAGATGCGATGGACCCGCGATCGAACGGCTCACGTCGTAAACGGCTGCACCTTCCGTTCGCCGCACGCAATCATATATATATATATATATATATATATATATATATATATATATATATATGATTGCGTGCGGCGGGAACGGCGGGTGCGGCAGCGATCACGGGCCGTCGATCACGGGTCCATCGCATCGGACGGTCGGTGGCGATTCACCTCGACCGTTGGATGCGATGGACCCGCGATCGAACGGCCCACGTCGCGGCCGCACCTGCCGTTCGCCGCACGCAATAATTTTCATATATATATATATATATAGTGAACCGATTAGGTGCGGTTTAGTCGGTGCGGTGTGCGACGTGGGCCGTCCGATCGCGGGTCCATCGCATCCAACGGTCGACGTGAATCGCACCCGACCGTCCGATGCGATGGACCCGTGATCGACGGCCCGTGGTCGACGCCGCACGGTGCGGCCGACCGCAAACCGCAGGTAATCGGTCCTAAACTATATATATATATATATATATATATATATATATATATATATATATATATATATATATATATATATATATATATATATACTAGTGTACATGCACGCGCTTTCGCGCGAGTAAATAAAAATGTAATATATGAACTCTAAGAAATTTACAGCTTTCAATCAGAATTATGCATGTTAAAAAATAGGATGAAATCGCTTCTTTTATTTATTTTCATTCAATTAATTTAACCGATTTAGAAAAATTACTCTAAATATGTATTTGAATTTGTTAAACTATTGCATGAAATTTCATGAATTAGAAGTTTGGGAAATGATATTTTGGATGATGGAAAATATGGACGAGGCACGTATTTGTAATAAAGATAGGGACCTGGTTAGGAAACTGGTAGAAGCTGGGGACTGATGTGCAAGAAATCCATAAAAAAGATGAAATTGGTCGGTTTTAGCAAGGGGCCTAATTATACACTGATATAACTTGGGGGTTTATTTGCAAATAGCCCAGAAGAGACCAACCGAGGGACCTGGTTGTTATATTAGTAGAAAGTGGGGGGCTTTATGCAAATATCCCACAGGACTTGTCCGGGCATGGTTACACCGTTTTGTCCTCACGTGGATCTGATTCTTTTAATGTATATAGTAATAGATATATACATAAACGATTAGGTGCGATCGTGTGGTCGCGATCGCGGACCGTCCGATCGCGGATTCATCGCATCCAACGATCGACGTGAGTCGCATCCGACCGTCTGATGCGATGGATTCGTGATCGACGGCCCGTGATCGCGGTCGCACCGACTGCACGACCGCACCTAATCACGTCCCTATATATATATATATAGGGGGCCGATTACCTGCGGCGAACGGCAGGTGCGGCGGCGATCGTGGACCGTCGATCACGGGTCCATCGCATCGGACGGTCGGGTGCGATTCACGTCGACCGTTGGATGCGATGGACCCGCGATCGAACGGCCCACGTCGCCGCCGCACCTAATCGCCCCCGTATATATATATATATATATATATATATATATATATATATGAACCGATTATTGCGTGCGGCGAACGCCGCAGGTGCGGCGTCGCGACGTGGGCCGTCCGATCGCGGGTCTATCGCATCCAACGGTCGACGTGAATCGATTCACCCGACCGTCCGATGCGATGGACCCGTGATCGACGGCCCGTGATCGCTGCCGCACGGTGCCGCCGTTCGCCGCACGCGGTCGTAATAATATATATATATATATATATATATATATATATATATATATATATATATATATATATATCGCGATTCACAAGCAGACGTTCGCAAATTTGAATTTGCCGACGTCCGTCCGAACCGTCCGATTGTGATGATTAGACGGTCCCCCAAAAAAAATGTGATGGTTCACAGGACAACCATTTAATCGGGCGTATACGATCTCTTCCATCCGATCGCGCTCGATCGAACGGTCAAAAACCAAAACAAAAAGAAATGAAAAATCAAAACCGCGCTGATTCACTTTGGGCTCTCTACTCTCTCTCCTCTCATCTCTTCTGTGATCCCCTCCACAACCACCATCGACCCCAGTCACCGCGATCACCCATGACCACCCGCGGCAACCACCCGCAACCAACGGCGACCTAGATTCAGGTTCCTTTCTCTCTATGATTTGAGTTTTTATCGAATGTTTATGATTGTTAGGGTTTTATCATCTAGGGTTTGTGATTGTTAGGGTTTTTCTGAGTTGGGCTTCTATCAGAATGTATAGAATCTATAACAAGATCCAAACTTATGCATTACTAATATGACATGGGAACCATTTTTTATTTTTTTTCAAACAGGTTGTAATGCATTACTAATGTTGACTGGTAAAGGTTTTTTGGGGGTCTATGACATGCCATTGCATGAATTTCTGGCAGTGAATCTTGGATTACAAACCTTTTTTTTTTGCACTTCTTAAATTCATGTTCTGTCCGAGGCATTGACCCATTCACCGATCAATTTATTTTTCAATGTCTGAGGTATTGACTCATCTTCATATTTGCATATTTCATCCCCCATCTTCATATTTGCATAATATGTTTGTAGTGCATTAGTCTATCTATATTTTAGTTTTTAAGATTTAACAAAAACAAATTTGCATTGGTTGCCATTTTTGCATATTTGGTCCCCTATCTTCCTATTCTGTTTGAGGTATTAACCCATGAATTTTAATTTTTTTTATATCAGACATGGAGTATTTAAACAATGAAACAGGAAGTGCTGTAACTCAACAAGTTGAAGAAAAAGATTCAAATGATGAAGATGATGTTGTTTACACTCCTCAAGTAAAAGATGAATTGAAACCAAGAAAAGATCAAGAATTTGAAGCATTAAACGATGTTCATGAATTCTACAATAAATATACAAAAGAAGCTAGTGTTCGAATCCATTCAAGTAGGAAGGGCAAGACCGATGAGATCTTGAGGAAGGAATTTGTATGCTTCAAACAAGGGACATGTTTCAAGGAAGCAACAATGAAAACAAAAGGCGCCGAGAAATGATCAAAGAGGGTTGTAAGGCAAAAACCATTGTTGTGAAGTTTAAGTCAGGCAATATGTGGTAAACATATTTGTTGGGGGTCACAACCATCCATTGACAACCCCACAAAAAGTGCATTTATTAAGATCTCATCATAGTGTTTCCGCTATTCAAAAAAAATTTAACCCAACAGCTAAGTGTAGCAAACATACCAACACATCAACAATTTTGTATTCTTGCAATGCAAGCAGGAGGAATAGAAAATGTTGGTTGCACATAAAGAGATGTTTATAACTATGAAAGATATCAACGTAATGAGATGAAGGGCCATGATGGGGATATGTTGAATGAGAATTTTCAATTAGAACAAGAAAAGAATCCATCTTTCACTTTCAAAATTGAGGTAGATGAAGAACAAAGAATTACTCATTGTTTTTGTTACTTTTAGACGTGCCTACAATTTTTATGGTGATGTGGTAATATTTGATAATACATACAACACCAATCGGTATGAGATGGTTTTTGCGCCTTTGATGGGAGTTAATAATCATAATCAGACAATCATTTTTTGTTGTTCTTTCTTAAGTGATGAGACCACTGATTCTTTCATTTGGTTATTTGAGCAATTCAAGAAAGTTATGCCAGTGATGCTCTGAAAATGATTATTACTGATCAGGATCCCGCAATGACAAAAGCCATCCACCAAGCTCTTCCAAATACATTTCACATGTATTATTTAGTGTTATATTTTTTTAATTATTCATTTTTAATTATCACATAATTATGCAAATCCTCATAATTATATTTTTCTCCTTTACGGATATTGTAGTTAGCACATCCTGAATAAATTCTCAGAAAAACTAGATGCAGTGAAATATAAGGACCACTACAAAAGCTTCCAAAAGTGCATATGGCAATCATAAAGCAGGGAAGAGTTTGACTCGAATTGGATGGATATTTGTGAGAGAAGTAGTTTACAAGTATGGTTGCAGTCTATGTATGATATCTGTGCGAAGTGGGTGCCCGCATATGTAAATCATGTTTTCTCCGTTGGAATGTCAAGTAGCCAATGAGCAGAGATTTCACATTCATTCTTTAAGAGATATGTTTCAAAAAAAATTCATTAGTTGATTTTATGATTCAATTTAATCAAGGACTTGTATGTCAACGTTATGAAGAATTAATTGCCAATCATGCTGATGTGAATGAAAAGCCTCTATTCAAGTTGCCGTTGGAAATGGAAAAGCAAATGGCTGAAATATATACGCGTAAGTACTTTTATAAATTTCAAGATGAATTATGGGAGAGCTTCAATTATAAATTTGAGCATATTTGAGAAAATGTCGAAGATTGCATCTACAATGTATTAAAAAAGAATGATGAGAAATATAAAGTGCGCGAAATGGTTTATAAAAAATCAATGGATTTCGCTTCATGCAGTTGCAAAAAGTTTGAAAGTGGAGGAACACCATGTATGCACATTTTGGCGTATATTCATAAGATACATGATGTGACCCATTTGCCTGATCAATACATTTTAAAGAGATAGACAAAATCTACAAATGACAATATAGTCTGAAGTGATGATGGAATGGACATAGCAGTTGACCCATCATTACTCATTCGACGAGGTACATTATTTCAACTTGCCAACTATAATTGACAAGGTTTTGGTCAGTAAAAAGGCAAGTAAGATCTTTACTGATGCTTTGAATAGTGTTGTTGAAAAAACTAAGCTATTGGTGGCTGGTGGTCCAACTGTTGGCGCGTCTGAGAAAAGAAGTAGTAATATATGCAGTGAGTCACATGAAATTAGAGCAAAGGGGTGTGGAACAAGGCTAAAGAGAGGTAAAGAAATGGAAAAAGGGAAGTCAAAAATTAAAGAGGGTAGGCGTTGTCATGGATGTAAGAAAGTTGGACAGTCACATGACAAGAGAAATTATTCAATGCTTAGTAATCGGTAATGCATATTTGTATTCACATTCCAATTATGTTGAGAGTACTTTTCCTCTAACACTAATGATGAAATTTTTTGTCATTAGATATTCCTCTTCTACTAATCATGAAAGTCCAAGCTTCCCCATACAGATGATGACACTGGTTCATCTATAGGTAATATTAATATTTAATGTCAATGTGATATAAAGTGTTAAATGAAATTCTAAGGCTGTTTTTTCATCCATACAGGTATATATGAAGAAAATGCAGGATGGTCATGAAAGATTGCTATTATTCTTGGTAATCATTTTTAAAAATCAATGTTGTGGTAAACTGTTAGTGGTTGTTGTTTTTAAACAGGTGGATGTTGTAATTTTGTTGTAGATTGTTGGTGGTGGTTGTTTTAAAACAGGTAGATGTTGTAATTTTGTGTTAGATTGTTGGTGGTAGTTGTTTTTAAACAGGTGGATTTTTTTTTTGGTAATAGTCAATTGCCATGTTTTGTGGGTGCAGAATTTGTATGTTGTTTTTAAATTGTTAGTGATGGATCATAGGTGCATATTTTTGATGCAGAATTTGGTGGTTGTTTTAAATTGTTAGTGATGGATCATAGGTGCAAATTTTGGTGGTTGTTTTGAAATAGGTGGAGTTTTGTTTTGGTAATAGTCAATTGCAGAGTTTTGTGGGTGCAGAATTTGGTGGTTGTTTTTAAATTGTTAGTGATTGATCATAGATGTATATTTTTGGGAGCAGAATTTGGTTGACATTCAAAGGCTTGTTAGGACAATATATCATCACAAATTTAATTGAAACTTGTTCCCAAAAGGGTACTCAGAAGGTTGTCAATAAAAATGATACATTCATCATAAATTCATGATACCATTGCCACTCAAAACTAGCAAACTGGGGAAGACAATTCAACAAAAAAAAACCACCACAATTCAACAACACGGATGAGTATTAGTAATTGGGGATAAAGTCAACAAAAAAAAAAAAACTACCACAATTCAAAACCTGGGGGAATACAGATGATGATAAAGTCTTGCCATCACGGATGAGTACTAGTAACAATTCAACAACAACTCAGAACAACAATTCAACATCTGCAAACATCTGCTAACAATAAAACCACATACATAAAGTCACAACACCACCACATAAACTCACACATAAACTCACATCCATAAATTCTAATATCTCGATATAGAATAACATCATTCATCCCCACTTAATTTTAAAGCTACAAAAAACATAATCACGAAAATGAAAATCTGTTTTGAAGGTTGATAATTGCAGTGCTCTAACATACCCAAGCATACTTCGACTTTGGTTAACCTCTCCTCTATAGCTTCAATTCTAGCCAACATGGGTGATTTTTCTCATTGCAGTGCTCTAACATGGCCAACCATACTTCGACTTCAATTAACCTTTCCTCTATAGCTTCTACATCGGTAGACCACTCTTCTATAGCTTCAATTCTTGTCATCATAGATGATTTTTCCTCATTGCTTTCAAGCCACTGATTCATGCTCTTAATACTCTTATTTTGCCACTCAAAGAAGTTGCACCCATTGATGTCATTTGAAGCCTAATTAAATTACCAGAACAAACACCAATTAACAAATGCAAAAAAAACTTAATTTGATTACATATGAAAAAATAAGAAGTGATATTTACCTTTCTTGGGCAAGTCCAAAACCATCTCCCTGGATTAGACGTCGTTCTAGATTGTTTTAGAACCGCGTTGTTCCCACAATAACAGTGATTACGAGTTGTAGGAGTAGGACCATGGGAAGATGCTGTATTAGAATGGTCCATCTCCAATTTTGTATACGCTAATGAGATATTTGTATGATATTTTATATTTGAACTAGACCATTTACTAAAAAAAGGGCACATATATATTAAGAATAGTTTTTGGATTTGAATATAAAAAAAACACTCAACTTTGCTGATAATTGCAAATTTTGAAATTTCTATAGCACAAAAAAGTGGTGGTTTATGGCATGTATCAACCAGTCCAACATTTCCATGATTCACTACCAGGAATTCATGCAATGGCATGTCATAAACCCCCAAAAAACCTTTACCAGGCAACATTCAATGGATGAAATGAATTACAACCCGTTTGAAAAAAAAGGGTTCTCATGTCATATTAGTAATGCATAAGCCCTGTTTGGGTCTTGTCATAGATTGTATACATTCTGACATAGGCCCTAGATGAAAAATCCTAACAATCTATCACAATCCCAACTCAGAAAAACCCTAACAATCACAAACCCTAGATGATAAAACCGTAACAATCACAAACATTTGATAAAAACCCAAATCATAAAGAGAAAGGGACTGATTCAAATTTATGAGGTATATAATTCCTTGCATTAGAAAGTTAGACATGACTTCTTCTTCACCAAGTAATGAGGTATATTATTTATTGATATTGTTTTTTTTTTTGTCGTTTTATGTTTGTATTATATTAGTAATTGGTTTGTATATGGTTTTTTGGATTTATAAAGTTTTTTAGGATTTAGGGTTTTGAGGATTTGTAAGACTTTTTGGATGAACAACCCATTCTCATATTGTTTATATATATACATTTAATTTTTTTTATTAGAACATATTAATTAGGGCTGTCATTATTGCATGAACATCGTCACAAATTATACGTCAACAGTACATGTTAAGGTTGTTGGTTACATGGTTAACTATTGACCACTATAGTGTCTACCAATTCAGGCACGATTGACAGTTATTGCTTCTGTACCAGCAATTCATAAGCAATGCATATTTTTTGTATATCGACATTTGAATTGTCGAGTAAAGAGAAAACAAAATGACATAGTTAATGTCGATACTCACAAGTTATTAAGTGTTTATAAAATTAGATCTTGACACCTAAGTTTTTGCCACGAATCAATTAGACATTTAGGGGGTGTTTGGCAACGGCGGAAAGCGGATTTTAAGTGCTTATTGTTAAGTGCAGAAAGAGGAAGGATGATAATCTTTAAGAGTTTATGAAAAAAAAGCGTTTGGTTCAATAAAAAATATTAAGCAGTATTTTAAATAAGTGTGTTTGGTTAACCATTTGACTTATGTGATTATTGGAAGGGTATTTTGGTCCATTTTATAAGTGCTGAATGTTATTTTGATGTTTGGTTGAAAACATGAAAACATGCTTGGCTATTTTAAAGATTATTGCTTTTTTTAAATAAATACATCAACCACTAATGCCATATGTAGAACAATGAAATATTTTCATGAATGCTACACATTAAAAAACAATAATTTGTGTTAAATATGTGGAAAACTCTCATAATTATAAATTTCCATCTATATGTAGAGATTGCAAAGAATAATATGGAGTACAAAAAATTTCAAATGCCATTGTTGAATAACAGGGAGAGCAAAAAAATGATTTACATGACTTGTAAGAAGAAGAATGTTGCATAAACTACTGAAAAAATGATTTACATGACTTTTTCTAAGCAGATCAATAAACATTTTTTTCATTTTCGGACTCCATGAAGCCCTCCCACACCTCGCATCCATTATCCACCTACAAAAATAAAAAAAATGTGGTATGAGTTTCAATCCAATATAGGTATTTGAGCAACTTTTGTTTGTCATAAGGCAGTAACTCAAAGTGACACTTCCTACACCGTACTCCTAGTAGAACTATACATTTCATATGAAGACCACATTATACACATATACAAACAATGCCCTATCTTCTTCCACATAACAAGATTTTTTTAAAAAAAACTGATCTATTTATAACAATGTTGACCTCACTTACATTTTTGAGGCTTGTAGTAAATGCATTAGAAGATGAGATGGAATCAAGGAATGCCAATGCACAAGGGATGGGCCAATATTTTACAACAAAATACACATGAATATATGTACCAATCATGATCATAAATGTCTAATGCTTGTTTTGTCTGTTTTAGTATTGATGTTTGCTACATCAACCATTGAAAAAAAATCATTTTTACTTGCTAACCTCAAATTCTTATAATTCTACATTAATAGATCAGATCACAAATCAAAGAATAGATAAACACACAGGTTTCACATTAACACATCCCAAAAAGATGGAGAAGAATGTTGAAGTTTTTACACTGGTCTTTCATAGATGCAGAATCAAATATCAAAGTGAACTGTTCTCTTAAGCAACAGAAGGCTATCCAACTGAAACTTTATTTGAAATAACATTCTACTATGGACATGACAGTTGAACCATATAATCCTAATAAGAAAACGGACTGAATAATTGAACTTTCACGGGTAACCAAGTTGTTCATGAATTTAATAAGAGTTTTCTGTCTTGATTCTTCATCAAAACTCTGTTTTTTTTTCCTCTTTATTTTGCCAAAATCTAGGTGGTTTCTGGATTCTATGTCTACTCTCCCCACGCAGCCACTGATTTAAATGATGTGTCCAACAATTTACACATCATATGTCAATTTTGTAAAAACTATTTTTATCATTCACATTCTTATAGGTTCTGGGAGTGGTGTGAGGTAATTCATCACATGTTCTAGTGGAATGAGATGGTGGCCTTGGTGTTACAGAGACCTCTATGTGAAGAGTTTAGTCTATATATCTTACAATGCTCCTAAGTTTGTAATTAATAACATCCTCAAAACACATATTCATATGAATTTCTAAAAACAATCCTATGGTGGCCTTGGTGTTACAGAGACCTCTATGTGAAGAGTTTAGTCTATATATCTTACAATGCTCCTACGTTTGTAATTAATAACATCCTCAAAACACATATTCATATGAATTTCTAAAAACAATTCAACATTCAGTTGGCAGTGCTGAATTTGATTGAGATGCACATATCCAAGTGGCACTGAAAAGACAGACATACCTGTATATTTAATAGCAAAAGATCATAAATGTAATTCATTGTTATTTTCTAATCCATAGAACCAGCCGAATCAAAAAAATTTCAGAAGCTACACATCCACCATTAAAAAATTCATACTATTGTAATCAACCAATGTTCTACCAAAAATGAAGTTCAGAGATTCATTAAAGATGCATCATGAGTTCAAAGGGCCAACCTATTGTTGGATTTTCAAATGCTACAGGATTGAAAAACAATGAAACGAGGAATGGTTTTCCCCTAACCCGAATGAAATCCTCCTTGCAAAACAAGCAATAATACATATAGCTGTGGACTTGAAAAACAAATTTATCAAGCCAATGCAAAACCAAAGCACATGAAACAGATCAATGAAAGCCTACATAGTTCAGATCAATGAAAACCTACATAAACAAATCAATAAAAGCCTACAGAGGCACACCACAACAAACTCAAAAAGGGGATGACATTCAGATGTAATGAAAGCCTACAGAAACATGTGGGTATTACCTCGAGCGTTGGCCGGAGAGGAGATCCGAAGAGGAGGGAGATCGGAGTGTCCCACGGCGAAGGAGACTGTGACTGGGGCCTATGCGAAGGAGAGACAGGGAGAGTGAAATGTGATCCTTTAGTTAGGGTTTCGTGATGAATACCTTCGATGGGTGGGAGAAAATAGCGTTTGATCGGCTATTTCGCGACCTTCTCCGCGAGATCCTGTGATTAGGGTTTAGGAGACTTGTTTCACTACCAACAGAGAGAGAGAGGGGTGAGGGGAGAGAGAGAAGGTTGAAAACACAGGTTATATAGTGCTTGTAAATAGATGAAAGTAGCCGGGGTAGTATGGTCTTTTCCCAGACGGAACGAATCGTTGAATGCGTTTCGAGGATATTTAAGTGAGCCTGCTCAGCTGAAAATTACCGACCCAAAATCACTGATTGAGGGATAGAAACAGTACTTCTCTGTGATCCAACCAAACACAATTAGTGCTGTTTTTCAGCTTTAATCTTAATAAGCACTGAAAATCAGTGCAACCAAACACCACCTCACAGTGTCCACACTACAACAACACGTGATAAAATTTATATCCACACAAACCATCAATACATTGACTTTCTGATATTCACAAAATTAAAAAAAATCAATTTTGTGAATTATTTTTAAAGTGTGTATATATATAATTGGGAAAAAATAGTTTAAGATGAGACCAAATGTTCATTATTTTAAGATTCTCATTGTTCATTTTTGGTATATTTAGATTCTCATTAAATTGATGAATATGGTTTAAGATTTTGTTGTTGCTTCAAATGACGGTATTGTTGAAGTGGTTGATCAAACCGATCTCTTTACAACATTTTAGGTGAGAATGTCCTACCGAAGCTGCAATCACCTCTCATTTGTGCGAGTCCCAGCAGTTAAGATACCTCGAGACGCCCGATGCCACCTTGGACTCCATAGCATCTAATCGACCCATTCCAATCTAGAGCAAGATGCCTATCCACAATAGTTCAAACTTGTTTTCCTGCAAATAGAAAATATCCACGGTCTGTGCCCTAATCACCATTTCTGGGTCGGGGTCGTACAAGGCCCGTATTTTTCAAGAAAAACAGCTTCACATGATTTGGGGAGGGCAAACTCTCATCCTGTGACGGAATAACGTGGGAAGACGACCCCACACTGTTAAGGGAAATTTTGATAATTAACTTTGCTTAACAATTTAATTTCATTTTTAACCCCACCCCTTTTTTATTCGCACATTCTAACCCCGGACCCGGTCAGCGTTGTCAAGTCAACGCTGACTGAGTTTTTTTCTTTCCTTGTTTTTTAGTGTCCCTTTTAAAACAACACCCCACGAGATACATGTATTTAAAGTTGTGTACTTCAAAGGAGGCGTGTTATACTTTTGAAAAAAATGGCTATGTTATAAACTGCTTCAATGTTTGGCCAAGTATTTGAGTTCAAAGGACTACACCTTTGAAAATATGGAGTTGTGTTATATATAACACGCATCCACTGCTCATATATATATATATATATATATATATATATATATATATATATATATATATATATGTGTGTGTGTATATATATATATATATAGACAGCCCAACCCGAGAAAACTCTCTCTCTCTCACCCCCATTTCTCCCTCACACCCGAAATACCCATGTCCCTCACTCCATTATGTTGACCTAGGATCACTAAAGGATTTTGAAGCTCTCCCAATCCAAAAGATACACATTGAAACTCCAAAAATAAATTATTTTGCATGTCATTGTGATCCTTTGTAAAAAAATTTTTCTTGAAATTGTTCTTTTTTTTGCACTAAAATGGTTTGAATTCAAACCCAAATTATATACATTGAAACTCCAAAAATAAATCATCATTGCATGTCATTGTGATTAGGCCTGTCAACGGGTCGGGTCCAGGTCGGGTCGAGGTGGACCCGGACCCGACCCGTTTGATTGGTGGGTCCTTCGGGTCGGTCCATATCAGGTCCGGGTCGGGTCGGATCGGGTCGACCCATTAACAAAAGTAGGCCAGACAAAGAGAGATTGAGAAACTTCTCAAATGCCTACAATGACTTCATTTTTGTTTCTTTTTAATGAAGTGTAATATATTATAAATAGTTATTCACTATTTTAATTTTTTAATGTTTAATAAGATGACATTTGGAATACGGTTTAGATTATTACGCTTTTACGTGAAGTTAAAATATTATAAAAATATTTCAAATGCTTAAAATTTTAAATGAGTATTCAATATTTAGTTATAAATATTTGGTTGATCATGAATGTTGGGTTGGATCATAAATAAAAAAAATCACAAAGTATTTGGATTGGGTCAATCGGGTCCATCAGGGTCCATAGGATCGGGTCAGGGTGGACCTAGACCCGACCCGTTTTCATTGTCGGGTCCTTCGGGTCGGGTATTTATGCCTTCTATCGGGTCGGGTCTGGGTCGACCCGCGACCCGTTGACAGGCCTAATTGTGATCCTTTGTATTTTATTTTCATTTTTGTCCTTGAAATTGATTGTTCTATTTTTTTGTACTAAAATGGTTTGAGTTCAAACCCAAATTGTATACATCCATGTCATTTTCATACGTTGTGTAAGTTTATTTATTGAAATTATTTGTAGTGTTTATTTACTTTTTTCATGTATAGCCCTAAAAAACAAAGAAATAAAAAAACCCAGTCAACACTGACGTGACAGCGCTGACCGGGTCCGGGGTTAGAATATGCAAATAAAAGCGGGGTGGGGTTAAAAATGCAATTAATTTGTTAAGCAAGGTTAATTATGAAAATTTTCCCACTGTTAAATCATGAAATGCTGCTACACTGAGCACAAGCACCAAACGGCAAGGAGTACCGTCGCTGAATGCCATTCCTAATGGCTTCCAGGGACCAGCCTTAATCACCCTAACCCGGAAATCTCATACCAATGGTCAACGCTCTTTGGCAAATCCAAAACATTGCCATCCTGTTCAAAAACCTGGAACACTGCAGTCGAGGACTGTAGGAGCCAAAATCTAAGCGCCAAAGAAAACTCTCCTTGTGCTGACCTCCGCCAACACGCATCTCGAAAGGACTTCAACGTCCTCGCAAGTGCTAAAAGCCACCGGCAACCGGATTGTACGAGGAGGAGGAGGAGGAGAGACCGCCGACTCTCATCTGCCCTCCCGGGCTTTGCATTGCCAAGCCTTGTGCTCCGTACCTCGGAAGGCACGGCAAATAACGGCACTCCCTGCTCCAGTGTCAGTGTCCCTATTGAAGGCACCTGAAACAACGACCAGAGTTACGAGACCTTCCGTGGCATGCATACGTGTTACTGGCACCATGTATAAGCGGACAACAATAGAATAAAATGTTGAAAAAAATATGTAAACCGTTGATACTCGTGGGGTCGCCAACCTCCCACGCACGCATATCCTCTGGTTCGCGTTCAAAGTGGCCCGACCCGTATGGATTACGTCGGCGAGTGGGGCGGCTATCTCACACGTCATGCACCATTCAATTACCCATTCGGCCCCTCATGTATTTTAATCATGACTTTTCAATCCTTCCGATTACACTAATGTACCCAAAAAAAAAATCTAAAAATTTATTATTGTTTATTAATCGATGTCACTCTTTGAATGGCTCCTTGTGTGGTTTGATTAATGCTTAAAACGTGATATTACTTTGTGGTAGAATTTTGAATGCAAGAGGTATATATTTATCAGGTAGCATATAAAGTTTCTGGTTATTATGATATATGAATTGATTTACAAAAGCCACCAAATTGTCTTTTCCCAAATCCCCAATAAGAGCATGTCCAATGGACATGTTAACTCACTAGTTAGTGTCATATGTTTACAAAATATGTAAAAATGGTGCTCTAATGGAAGTGTTAAGGGAATGCTAAATGTGGGCCCCACCTGTCATATGTTATCTTCCATGCTAATTTTAACTAGTGCTTTAGCCAGTCAAATGTGGGCCCCACCATTCAAAATATTCAAAAAAATATTATTTTGGGTGAGTGGAGAGATTGAGTGGGTGAGTGGAGAGATTCAAAAAAAAGTCGTTACAAATAAGTTAGGGAAATTTTTACTTTTAACCCCCCAGAAAAACAATTTCATGTTTGGTCTCCATAACCAGTTTTAATTGCAAAACTAACCTTGGGGCCAATTTAGAATAAGTTAATATGAATTTATTTATCTTTTTTTGTAACATATAGAGCATGATATTCAATTACGTCTGGAAAGAAACATGATATTAGATTTTATGTAAATATTTTTTTCATAGCAAAATACGTATTAGAGGCGAAGCAGGATATTCAATCACGTCTCGAAAGAATTTTTAAAGAAAAAAAGAAAAAAAAATCTAGGTTGACTTAATCAAACTGACCAAGGGCTAATTTTACAATTAAAATCGACTCAAGGCCAATTCTGAAATTAAAAAAAATACCAGGATTAAAAATGAAAACCCATAAGTTAACCTCTTCCTTCTACCAATATAAAAACGTTATGACACAAAGCAAAAATTCCAAACCACCCACAAGTCCACAACTAATCCACCCCCTCTCTCTCTTCTCTCTCTAACATCTGCCATGGATAGACAAAGCTCCAAGTGGTCCCTTGCAGCGGCTCTCGATGGGGCCTCGTTATACTGCGGCCTGGTATTGGCTTTTCTAATACTACTAGGCTCGCTCAGCCGAGAGAACACGCTCGTCGAGGCCGGGAACCTCCGAGGGGGCGCGTTCAACGGTGGGCGGCCGTGCGATGAGATATACGTGGTGGAGGAGGGGGAGACGCTGCACACCATCAGTGACAAGTGTGGGGATCCCTTCATAGTTGAGGAGAACCCTCACATACAAGACCCAGATGATGTCTTCCCTGGTTTGGTCATCAAGATCACCCCTTATTCTAACAAACCAAGGAAACTGTAGGATTTTTTTTTTTCTTCCATACATGTAATTTCAATGAAACAGTGTTGTGTACTGGAGTTTATACAAGTTATAATTTACATGAAGACCTGGTTGGGGGATATTGTTTTTGGTTTAATTTACAATGATTCATGAATTGCTTAGAATGGATTCATTTAGTTTCCGGGGGTTTGATTGGTGCAAAGTGCAACGCGTGTGCTTTTCTGTGGTGGAGAGTCGTATGGAACACGAAATTTTGCGATCAATGTTTGTCTCGACGTCAACAGTAACCCTACCACGTATAGAGGCCAGCTATGTAAAAGTCAACCACGGAAAAATTTCATCACAGTATGTAATAATGAAATTTTCATCGGTACGAGTATGGATAGTGTGCATTAATAAAAACTTTATTAATAACTTTTAATTAATGAAAGAATTTTATCATTTTTTTATGAACACATATCTTTCATCAAAATATGTATGTATTGATGAAATTCTCATCAATAGTTCAATACATACTAATATAAAAATTTTCTGTCCATCCCCATATTGAGAATCCATTTATTAAAAAGTGGTATTATCAAGAATTAAATCTAGTAAGCCTAGTTTAAGTATACTCGTGACACACAACAAAAATGTTAGAGATTAGTTGACGGAGGGAGCAACTATCCACAATTCCACTACGCAAAAAATATATTTATATACTAACCGAAAAATGTTTTATTTTTAATTTTGTTTTTTTGTAATATTTTCTTTTTTGATTTTACGCTTAATTTTTTGTGTAATAACTATATTAAATTTTGGTTCCAAATTAGGGGTAAAAATGAAAAAAATATCTTTTTAAAATAGAAAATTTCTCTATATTTTATTCAAAAGTTTAATGTGAATATATCTAAAGGATGATATTAAATTTTACCAAATCTATTTTATTGAATTTTACAAAGGCTTGGTTAAAAAAAAATTTATAAATATTCTTCAAGTTAAAAAATTAGTTGGTATAAATATTAAATTCCACATTTAAATGTAATTTATATCATTATGATTATATTATTTTATTTGTATATACAATGAAATGTTGTACCACGTATTAACACGTGGATTTTATTTTATTTTATTGGTGGGTTGTTCTTAGAGAATTATTAACACATCATATTATTTAGTGAATTATAATTCATAGGGATATAAGTGTGTTTCATTCATTTATTTTATTATTAAAAAGAATTCAATTGGATTAAAGGATTTGAACATCTGTTTATTTATTTTTATATTTTTGTTGGTGGGTTTAATTAGAAATTTATTACTATATCATATTATACATTAACTTTATTTTCACGCATATCATATTATTTATTACTTTTATATATTTTCACGCACATCGTATGTGGGTGAAGAGTAATTTTTTTCTAACAGAGAAAACATTGTCACGCGTTTCTAATTTTATTTATTTTCATTTTGTACCTTATCTTTCTTCAGCTCTTGCGCTCCCCTCTGCCTATTCCACTTTCGGTATTTTGTAAATCGAGTGCAGCAATAAAATTGAGTAATAAAAAAATTTAAAAAAGAAAAGAAGAAATATGCTTTGTCACCAAATTTTTACCATTTTCGCTGGTAATTCTATATATTTATTGACAAAATACATGTTTTGTTAGGAATCACACACAATTACCAACGAAAGTATTACAGGAAAAGGTTTGCTTAATTTTCACACCAAAACCATTTTTTACCGATGAAATTATTTTTCTGTATTCAATTTTTATTATGTTACCTGTGAAAGAATTTCATTGATAAAAGCCTTTAAACAATATGTTCAACTCTTTTTATAAATACCCCTACGACATTGATTAATCAGTCTGCCCGGGTCCATAAACAGTCGTTGAATGAAACTTGTGCATTCTGCAATAACATCTCTAATCTTATACTTAAATATGTGCTCAAATTTTAATTTGAATAAAATCATCTAAAAATTTGTGATAGTGTGGACTCTGCTATAGTCGATAAAACTTGTTCTAGCATCTCCAATTTTATATCTAAATATGTACTAAATTTAAATTTGGGTAAAAATCATCCAAAAATCTCTCCAACCATTTATCCAAACCAAATTAAGTTTTTACTCAAACTTTTATTCAATTTAAGAGAGAGACTAATCTTTATTAAAATATCCAAAGGTTTTTTTTTCTAACTCCACATTTTCAGACCAATCAATGAATAAAATTAGAAGTGTCGAATAAAAACAAAGATGACTAGAGACACATCATATCAAAATATCAAATGAAAATTTTACTCAAATTTTTAATAAAATTCAAGTATAGGTTTAAATAAAGGTTGGAAATGACCTTACATAACATTCATAAGCAGCAAACATGTATAATGAAATCCCCAACCAGTAATGTCCTATGTCCGAGGATGTTTATATATAATAGAAAACCTATGAGAAAATTTTACACAAGGGTGCCGATTGGTTGTGTCTTCCCTGAATATTTTTATGTTTATCCTTGTTTTTAACTAAACAAATGAAGAAACAGTGCCTCAATATTAAACTTTTTTTTTGTCTAAATATTAACTTGCTCTATTAATGAGACTGATTTTGTTTCATCTTTCTCGTATCTTGACTTTCATGTGTAAGCATCGACACCAAGCCGTGAAAATAGGCCCAGGTCCGGCTACCGTCCAAACCCAGAGGCTCATCGGATTCGGGCTGGGCTGTACTGTAAGAAAAAACCAAGGTCTTAGGCCCACCCACGGGTCCATGGGCAGGTCGACAGGCCTAATGTAATTCTTTATGAAAAAAAACTAATCTTTCATGACGCAAGTCCGGGTAGAGTCAAAACACGACAAATGCAGGAAGAGAAAAATCTCATAAGATGAGGAAGACACAAAGTAAAACTAAAACTTTTATTACTAAACAAAAGTCAAAAGATAAAAATCAAAACGACTTGAAGAGTCTTTTTCATACTTAACAAAAAAAAACTTTGATATTTGAATACATTTTTTTTCTGGCGGTGGAATGCATAAATACATACATCACTACTAATAAATATATAAATTTTTTTATTGTACCATATAAGTTATGTAGCAAATTATATAATACGTGGTGCAACAAACAAGAATTACAAAATAAATCATGTTTGATCATTCAGTCTATTTTATTAATCGAACAATGTCATTTACCAAACAAACTCTTACCGAATAAAGATTCGGTATTTACACCCAAAATCACAAAAAAGGCATCCGACATTTTTTTACCATTTAATGAAATTGGGTGCTAGCTAGACTAAGGTCGCATCTAGAACCATTTCATTGAAAAATTTCTAAAAATTTAATTCTAAATTGTTGGGATTAGGTTTCAGATCTGGTATACTCATGTAGGACGGCTATGATTAAGTAACTTTGGTGTGGGCAACCAGTTAATTAAGCTTTGATCTATAGATAAAATCAATAATAAAATTTGTTGTCAGTTTGATGAGAGGTTGTCGGGGAGATCATTAACATTTTTTTTTCTGTAAAAAAATTTATCAAGTATATTTTTTGGTACATGAATAATATAATGTAGAAAAATTCAAAGAAATGTCGAAAAGAGTTGGTACGCGATGTATATAGTGAATGTTCTCATATACAAGATGTATGCTTTGGTTAACCAAGTAAAATTTAAGTTTCTCTTGTGTTTTTATTTTAATTTCAAATTTGTTGTGTTGTTTCTGCAATATGGCATAACAAGTGGTATCAAAACTATTTGGGTAAATGTACCAACATCAACAAGCAATTGTCCTCAGTGGTCATAACATAACAGTTCAGGGTTTAGTGGTATTAGCGATAGGTCCAGGATTTGAGTCTTGACGCTGATTTACTCACCTGTTTGTTGACGATTATTTGAAAGAATTTTTCGTGAGACCGAGACAAACAGGCGGAGATAACCGCAAGATTCAACCATGAAGGGTCCCTCCAATATAAAAAAAAAAAACATCAACAAGCAATTTCATAAAAAACTACTCCATGTAAATTTCTTTATAATTATTTTTGTTGACTTTAGCACATAATTGGAATATTGAAAAATCTGATTTGCAAAAGTAGATTCATTTTGTCGATTAATTCTAATCGAAGCCTATTATGAAATATTATCTTACTGTTATTATACTAATACTATGGAAATAACTTTTCGAATTTTTCAAGTGCAAACATAAAAATTGTCTAAATAATATTTTTACCAAAAATATAAAAGGTCAACCTTATCTCAAAAAAAAAAAAAATATTTTTACCAAAAAGATTATGGAGGGACAAAATCGGACTACCACGATCCAGATCAATTGTTCACGGTTAAAGCTGTATTGGACTGCAAGTAGCATGTGTTTCAATGTCAATGATGGCACATGTAGACTGTCGGTTGGTCTAGTTATGCTGAGATGGCAATCCCATCACCCCTTTATAGGCGAGGCATGATGACCGCCTCTTAATGATGGGCCACCAAGTCCTCGTATATACCACCACTTAGTAGACAAACTCTGATATCAATTTCTAATATATCCACGTTTATGACTCCATTATGAAATGTAGGATACAGTGTGCTTATTTATCATTCCTCGAGTCATATAGCTAAGGTTTATTTTTAATACAACATTCTCTCGATTCAATGGTAGATATGTGCTTTTTTATATTCATATATGTTTTTTATGTTGAAATTATGTCTCGATTCGATGTATCACATAGGATGGCCATGATGAAATCATATTAGGTTGAGCACCTAATAAGTAGAATATTATTTAAAATTTGATCTTAATTAATATTTAAAGTGAATCTCCTAAAATATGAAATAATATTTATTAATTAGGAGAATGGAAACAATATTTGTTTGTTAATTGAGAGATTACTTAAGGATGAAGTTATTTATCTCTATAAATATTTTCTAAGGTTTCATGGCAAGACTATGCAAATCATACAATGTATAGATCCTAATAGAAGGTTGAGAAGTTCTAAGAGAGGGTGACTCTGTATAAGAGTTTTTGAATCTCTTAATATATCTCAACTATCAAAGTAGATTATCTGTTTTTTGCTCCGTAGATGTAGGCCTAGGTCGAACCACATATATCTTGTGTTATTCGTATGATGTGATATTTCGTTCTTGTGTTCGATCTCATGTTTGTTGTTGACTTCCGCGATGGCCTTCCCAACATTTCCATCAACGTAATGTATACGAATATAGATACAAATTTTAGTCGGATATGAAAATTGACTTCGCTACTTAATTTGATCAAATACTAATGCGTATGGGATATTAGCTCCCTTTTGAATATAGGATTTGAGTTATTCTAAATATATAACTATTATTGGTGTAAATAGCAATTCCACGTTAATAAATGGTGGATGTGGAGCTTATATTTTTAAAATGTCATTTTAGAGGCATTGATAAGGTGATATAAGTCTATTATCAGGGGATCCTGGAATTGTTATACTAGCTTATACATGTTTTTTTTATACCTCATAAACAAAACAAAATTTTCACCCCATCCATGCTTATTCTGCCTTACACCTCCATCCAAACGGGGCTTAGTGAATATCAATATGCAAATATTTCAACATCAAAATATTACATTAGTCTATGTAAAGGATTTTTTCATTATATCAATCATAATTCCAAATAAATGCATATGAGTGTAAAACAAAAAAATGGATTGAGTATATTAAAGCTCATAACAAAAGGAGATACTTTTTTTTCAAGAGTAATGAAATAAAAACGCCAGATAACAAACTCTTAATGTAGTAACTCATGTTTTTTTTATGTGATATGTAGACCTTTTATAACTCTAAAAGAAGCAGCAATCACAATGTAACTCAAAATTGTTTACGTGGTCTCTTGGACCATACCATCAAAATTGCCTTTCTACGTTATTAAAAGCATGTACCTTTTTCTATGACGGATGGACTAATTTGTTCATCCAAAAGGTTCATAGTTCAATCCCAACTAACTGCGTTGAATAATAAATTGTGAGTCTCCAATACCAGATTTTATTGTTCCTGTGTGTGATCAACCAGATTTAATATATATTTGGTTGCAATTAATAGTACTGTCATCTGAGACAAAACTACGGCTTTGTCCACACAGAAAAGTGGGACAGTTTCATGGCAAAGACTGCAGCATATCGACAGTGTGACAACTATGCCTACAGAAATCAGATAAGACTTCACATGCTGTAGCTTTTATTTATATTAGAATATCATAAAATTAATTTCAATCATATAAAGACAGAGAAATCTTTCACGAGTTAGACAATGATATGCCTTCGTTTATCAAGACAAATGCATACATAATCAACAAGACGTGGAGAAGATCTAATATTCTGCATTAATTATTTGTGATAAGATCCAGAGATTTGTCAGTGATTGCATTTTATTCAAATAAAAGCACGTGTACGGATGAGGACCAATGTCGATGGAAAGGCTAGTATAACAACCACGCACATCTGAGATCATCCATTATTACATACTTTATTAGATATTTGAGTAACATTAAATTATTGTATGACAACTCACACAAGCGCCTATCCGTTGCCGCGTAACACCACTGCAGATCCAAATGAAAAACTAAGATTGGTGTTTCAATCGAAAAAACCATGTCTTTGTAGATTAAAAACACTTATGTTTGAAACATTTGAAAAATAAAATAAAAATTCGGAACAGTTGACCGCTTTACCCAACACGGAGATTAATTGAGAACAAAGTTTCAAATGGGCCTTTAGTTAAAGATAAAAATTGTTTCTGTCAAATACGGATGATACACCCATCCCATGTGTAATCCATCTATAGTATTTTTTTGTCAAATATATACTTATTTATTATTATATAGACTATTATGAAATATAAAATATATAATTAAATAAACAAATACATATAAAAGAATTTAATTTTTCATTGATGGCACTGGTGGAGTATATATTGCACTAAAAGCCCGTTTGGATCGGCGGTTGAAACCCCAAGATTAAGAAAAGCCATCCAAAAATACTCATAGTTTCAAAAGCATAGTTTTACTAGAGTTTGAAACGCGGCAAAAAATACACTGTCACTGCATAAAAATGGATTGAAACGCAGAAGTTGAAAAGGTGTTTGGCTCCGCGTCTGCATTTCTGCGGCTTTTTCACCGCGGAATCCGCGCAACCGCGGAGCCAAACGGGCCCTAAGATGGGGTACACTCCACTAGACAATTGAGGGACCGTCTTTCAATTGCAAATAAGGCTGTAAAAAATATTAAAGTCATGTTTGAAAATGAGTTTGATTTTTTTTTAGATTTACAGAAAGTTGAATTTTTTAAACTCGTTTTCAAAAAAAAAAAACTATAACTTATTTGAAAGTTACAGATATCGTTTTTACAAAAGAGTGACCAAAAGCTAATGTTTCAAGAATCGATTAAGGGGTAGTTTCTAGTTTCCTATAAATTTGATATTAAACCTAACTTTTTGAGAAAAACCAATGCTCAAACTAATTTTCAAACAAGACCTCAGTGGATCAGGGCATGTACGTATATATACTCATTATTTCCACATTCTTGTGTTTTGGACTCCATTATTGTAGGTGCTTTTTATGTTCTCATTGTTATTTCGCATACGTACAGTTATTATACTTAGGACATCACACCATTCATCATTTTTTTTTTTTTGCTTGGTTAAACACAGCACATCATTTATCATCGTTGTAGACACAGGACAGAGCATCATATACCATTGTTGTTTTCTATCAACTTCATCATAACTGGGGTTTCTTCACATGCAATTAAACAATAACAAATTACTGTAATTTGCCTAATTGATAAAGAACTTTTATCCATCAAAAGGTCCCTGTAAATAACTAAATTTTAGATAAATTGTTCGATATTTGCTATAAAAATCCTATTAAGACTTTTTATTTGAGAAGATAGAATGGATTTGACATGACTACAGAGAACAAATGTGGAAAACGTTCACACGCACTACTCCGTTTTCATTCTGTTTTATTACACTGTCAATAGATTCCTTTCTCGATGTGATATGCTATCTAATAAAATTAATGATATCTTAGAATAAAGGTTAGATTACAAGATTGTTCAACGAAAAAGTTGATTTGTCAGTGCCTTCTGTAGGGCGCTTTTTTTAGTACAAACACTGATGAGATGGTAAGTGTGTGTACTCCATGACCTTCTTTTTATGGGGTTAGATTAGATATAGTTTGTTTAATTGATGAAATAATGATGACCCCATCAATTGTATTTCACCTCTGCCTGATGCTTGGAATGCAGATTCAATGAAATTTAACCTGTCAAAAAAAATAAAATACAACATTCAAAAAAGAAAAGAAAAGAAAACACCTCCTCTAATTGGAAATAGCCCATGTATCCTCAAGTCCTTGGGGTCAAGTTAATTATAAACGTGTAATAATGGAAAAACAACTTCAATATCAATTCTATTTTATATCATTTTACTTTGAATATTGTTGGACTCTGGTTATTTTGTATTTTCATTTCACCCTATAATATATCATGTACGCACGGTATTTTAATAATAAGAATACATTCAACTCTTTGAAAAAAAGTCTCACACACACAATCATGTTTATATTTAGAGTAATGTTATATACAACCCATTTTTCAGCTTAAATTTTAGATAATACACATTTTGATTTTTTTTAAATAGTATACATCATATAATGAATTATATGCTTATATAAAAAAAGCATATATTCCAATTAATTTCATGGATATATTTATTGAAAATGTAAAAAAATTATAATGAAACATATTATTCGATTATTTGAGTATATGACGCTAACGAAACATATATGAGACTAGAACTAGTGTTAGAAAAGGGACTGTGATAAATAGCACTCTTATATTTATAATATCAATTGTTTAGGGGTGCCCCGGGTTAGATGTCTCTTCTAACCAGGGCGTGATACTCCACATTCGTGTGTTGTCTCCGATATTATATAGTAATATATTTCAGGTAGCAAATATCTACCTTTCCTTAAAAAAATTTTTTTGTAATATCAATTATTATTTTATTTAAGCCGGTTAATTATCAAAAAAATATTTGAATATATGCGTTCTGAATCTGTATCCCAAAAATAAGAATGTATCCAATATTCGTATATTCGAAGTGAGATATGAATATCAATGTATCTGTTCCACAATATATCCAAAGTTGATGTATTATAAAATCATACATATATATTTGTTTTACATATTATTTAAATTCAAATATGTCATGATTAATCATAATTTTAAAAAATTAAATAGCCATTCTATTATTTTTATTTGACCTCTAAATTATACGACAAGCATTGAATTCTCATTTTTAGTTCTCTCATTTTTTCATTTCTCACATGTCTAACCAAACTAGTGTTTATAATTATAATGTCAATTATTCAAATAAATTTTTTATCATCTATTAATCTAAATCATTTGAATTCAAATATTAATATATGTATCCGAATGATTTAGGATAAGATATGAATATGAATTTTAATGTATTTGAACCATTAATCCCCCATTTGGGCAATATAAGTTATTCTGGGATACCTAACTATTCCGGCATAAATAATGATAGTTTTGCGTGCATGGTTCTATTTTTAATTATTTTTATTAAAAAAGTAATAATGAAGTTTTTTTTTGTTTGATCAGGAAAAGTTGTGAATAAAAGATGAATAATGTGTTAATAAAAAAAATAATGTGAAAAATGATTTGACAAATAGATCATCTGATTTATAAAATGTGATAATAACATATGATTTAATATGTGAGCCTCTTTTTATTAGTGGAATAAATTATTGGATAGAGTAATGTAATTTCATGAGGGCCTCCAATACCAATTTATTTATTTTTATTCTAATATAACTATATTCACTTATTCTTTACAAACAAAATATGTCTTTTAATTATTCCCACTTGTTCCATCCTATATATATTCCCCTTGTTTCTATAATTGTTTTTTTTTTTACAAAATGTGTTAGGCATTCGCCTGGGCTGTACGAATACATTGTATAATACAATGTACGTATGGCGGGAGACGAGCTTACAACATATCATATCATTCTCCAAAAACATGGTCCACCTATTCTGTTGTGAACAGTGAACCTGTTCCTGTAGTTGATATCGTCGTTGTCATGTTCGTCATCAAAACTTGGAAAATACTGGTTCAGAATTCATTATAAAGTAAAGGTCCCAAAAATGCGCCCACATTTTAAAAAAAAACAAACGGGTTGCATTGACCGTGTGGTCAATCATTGTCTCTCAATGAAGCATTGAATTTTATTTTTATTTTTTATTAGTGAAGAATTAATGAAGCATTGAATTGCTACCATATAACTACTGATTCTCATTCATTGAGAAGAGCGGGTCGACTTTTTCACCCGCAGAGTTATCCAACCCACCCCTCTTAGAAAATAAAAGTATGGTTTTGTAAGAGATAAATTCATTCTCATCCATTCGATTTTATAAAATCATATATTATGTCACAAGTCGACATCACAGAGTTGAACTGATCACAAATGCCTAACACCCTCTCTCAAGCCCATTCGACTTTGTGTAGTCGTCAGTTATATATTCCGTTCGACATCACAGAGTCGAACAAACCACAGAAACTCATGACTCTCTTTGTGACCCATTCAATTTTATAAAGTCGTCTATTATGCAATGTTTTAAAACTCAACCCGACCTGCGTGGTTGAACCAGTTAAACCTTCACCCTAAATTCTGGTTCGGTTTACGTACCCTTAAAACCCGATGATATAAAAAGCATGTAAAACTCAATCAACTCACCGATTCAATCAATGGTTTTTGTGAATCGACTATGGGTTGAGTATATTGAATGATTCTTTATTCATATAAATTATGATTAATCACTTATTAAAATATGAAATCTAATAAAAAGTTTAGATTTTATATACTAAAATCATGTTATGATGTTTAGTAAAACTTTTTTATGCAAAGATTTTTTAAAATATTTTATATGTTTATGTAGTAATGATAATTAAAAAATTATTATATTATAATTATGTCACGGCTCAAATTCGATTGACCCAACAGTTGAACCAGTGACCCTTAACTCGTTCATTTTTCTGATTCATTGAATGATTCGGTTTTTAAACATTGCCATTATATCACAGGTTGACATCATAGAATCAAAATGATCATAAAGACATAAAGCATTCTCTACTACTCATTCGACTTGAGACATAATAGACAACTTTAGAAAGAGATATCCAGACACTATATCATGTGATCTATCCTTTATAATGTTGAACAATGCACCATTTTTTGAAGATATCATTTTATTGAAAACGCCATAACATGTGAACACATTGTTTCAAACACAAAGTCGAATGGGCCGTAGAGAGGGATTTGAGTCTTTGTGACCAGTTTGACTCAGTAATGTCGATCTGTGACATAATGAACGATTTCACAAAATTGAATGGGTCATAGAGAAGGCACTAGGTTTCTGTGATCTATTCGACTCTGTGATGTCAAATGGAATATACAACCGACGACTACAAAAAGTCAAATGGGCCATAGAGAGGGTCTAGGGTCTAAGGTCTCAACGACCAGTTCAACCTTGTGATGTTGATATGTGATGTAATTGACAACTTGACAAAGTCAAGTCGAATAAATTCCTAGATACAATGGATACGTTATCAAATCAATATCGTGTATCAAAATATAATCTAACATAACATATGCACACATCAATCGGACTTCAGATACCGAATATGGCACGTCGGGGTGGGTACACTCTTTAAAAAAAATTACATACTGAATTTTTTGAGAGGGGTGACGTGAATAGCTGCGTGGGTGAGAATGTAAGTGCCCTTTAGAAAATCATGGGGAATTATCAATGTAGTTAGTATATGTGATGAGAATACTCAACTTTCTCTTTTCATGGGACCCACGCAACTCTCCCTATGTCTAGCTATCTCATCATCACCAGCTCGATTTATGCCTTTCATTTCATTTAATACGTTTTCTTTATTTCAATCATAACACAAGTCATAACCATGTTACATCTACGTCTCTTACAAATTAAATTCAGTATTTCACAAGGAATTCTAATATGGAATTATTAATTTTTTTTTTGCTTTAGATGTTTCAAAGCACCATGCAGTTGATCATTTTTCAAATTTCTTTTACAACCCATTTTTTTTTTCCGAGACTGAATGAATTATATAGGTTGATGTTTACAGTAGCGGACCAGAATTTTTTTTTCATAAGAGGGAGTTTAAAGAATATTACTTATACTGTAAAATAAAAACTCTATTAACATGCATATACATTGCTGTCACTGATATAAAATTAATTTGTAATAAATTGGATTTTTCAACATTAAATATTTCATTTCTTACATTTTTATTTTTTCTAAAAACGTTCATTAATACCATTACATCATTTAGTAGTGGTATTTTTTTAAGGCGTTTATACACAATAATTTTTTCAGTCTACACTCAAATTAGCTACCTATACTTGATTATCGTGATGCTCAATAGAATATTTACACTTTCTATACGTGAATACATACAATTCATTATAGAATAAATATTTTATTTTTTATAAAAGTATATATCTTGCTAGATAAGGTATTTTTTAAAAAAAATAAGTATGAACTGAAAATAGGACTAAAAAAATGACTATATCTAACATTTTTCTTTTGAAAAATGACACAACCATGCGTGTAGGTCCGTCCGCAGTCCACACCATTTTTTTAAATTTAAAAATTACACACTCGCCTATTAAAGTACATGTTGTTATATAAAATGAAGTATATATTTAGATACAATAATACAATTTTTTAGAAATGAAAAAAATTTAACTAAGTGAAACATCACTCTTTTCTCTTTTTTCAAACCAGGGGGGGTTAAAATGAGCTTAAATTTTTCTTGTCTTATTTTATTGTTATTGTTTAATGGCTCATAGATTTTTTTAATTTTTATGGGGGGCTCAAGGCTCCTTAGTCCACCCGTAGATGTTTACATTTAGGTATCGTTTGGATAGAGATATAAACAATTATGAGGTTTATGACAATTCTATGAATAAATAACTATACCAGTGGAATAAGTGATTTTTTGTTTAGTTATGTTTTTAGTTATTCTAATTGGAAAACATAAAAATAAAGTTTTTGTTGTTTGTTAAGTTATGAATAAAATGTGAATAAAGATTTATAAAAAGGTGAAAAAATATTTGATTTTTGGGCCCCATGATTTACTAAAGTGATTTTAAAACTATATATTAATATAACCTCTTGAATGACTGAGAATATACATATCAACCCCTCATTTTTCATAATATCTATATAACCCCCTAAAATTACACGTTTAATTCAAATCACCATCTACCATTATCCAGTTAAAACTTGTGTGTAATTGACCTAACAATAAATAATAATTTATTCTTAACACATTAAGGAAAAAACATAGTGGGGTATTTTTTTTACGGAGGACATGACATTTGATCATTTAGAGGGATTATGTTGAATTTTTCTTAAATTTCATGAGATTATTTAGATAAACACATTTGCAATATCTTTAGATGGATAGAATATATCCATAATATTTCTTAAAATTTGATAGAAAATAAATTTACCCAGAATACTCATTAAATTTTAATAGAAAATAAACGCAAGGGCCTAAATCTTCATCCATGAGAAAATATAGGGGGAAAATGATGGGTCAATTTGGATATTCGAAAACTTTTAGGGGGTTATATGCATTTTTTTATTAAGTGTGGGTGAAAGTGAGAGTGACGAGGGTGAAAATGTAATTTAATCGTATGTGATTAAGTTAACCACACCCTAGTTTAAAGGTATTAACAGCATGGAGTATATCAATATAACCCAAACAATAAGGGGTTATATGGATTTTCAATAACAAAAAAAAGGATTGATATGGATATAAGCAAACTTTCATAGGGCTACATGCATTTTTCCTTAATATTTTTAAAGGCTTTTTTGCATGTATACCATTAAAAAAAAGGGATTTTTAGTTTTAAATTCCCGTAAACTATAGGATTTAGCGATCGATCTCTCACTTCTTCATATTTAGGTTTTAGTCCCTACATTTAAATGATAATTTAGGAATAGGTCCCTCCCAAGGACTAAAAAGTAAACTAAATAATTTAGGAATAGATCCCTCCCAGTGTTACGCCCTGGAGTGGCCTACCCCGGGACCATACCAATCATACAATATTAACAAGGATCGAATAAGATAACAAGACAACAAGGAAGCGATAGCCAATAAAAAATTTAAGGAAGCATAAAATACAAATAAGTCAGTAATAAAAAATATTATTACAGACTCGAATACACAATCACTGTCCTGTGAGAGTCCAAGTCTAGTCCAAATACAACATGTGCGACACACACGACTTTCAAATACATACATAAAAGGATTGTTGACAGCCTCACACTCGTTGATCGAAAGACGGGACGCTCCACGCACGAACTAGGTTATAGGGATACTCCAGCTCCACGCCCAACTCAGCCCCTGGTGGAAAAAGAAACACACGAGGGGTGAGCTACAAGCTCAGTGAGTGGCAAGAATCCAAGTTCTATAAATATAATATAATATCAACCCATTGGTCTTATAAAGAAAATATGGATGAGAGAATCCTAACCGATAAATGTCACGTGGAGATGTGACCTCACCTCACCCATACCCCGGAGGGGGAAGGGGAGATTTGGGGAAACAACTAATCCATTAAAAAGGACGCAAAGCATCACAGACTAGCATTACGCTACAAAAATTATCTACATCGATATATAATACGTTACAATGCGTTGCATCATCTGGTAGCCCTCTCCCAGGTAATTTTTGTCATGGCGACCATCCATAGTCGGTACTCGAGCCTCATACGGTAGTGTCATCATACTTTGGGCATTCCCAACGATACGGTGGCATAATGCAGGACAGAATTAATACCGGGTAGCTTCGACGCACGATGATACGGGAGGAAACACTCCAACCACATCCTCACCTTCACCCCTAGGGTGACATGGGGCTATTAGAAATGAAATCAACTCGCTAACTCCCTTAATTTTCCGGTAGCCCTCTCCTAGGTAGCCCTCTTCCTGATGGCCTTCCAAGACAGGTACGAAGCCACTAGGGTATTGAAATACACATTGAGCCTCCTATGATGTGCGGCAGAAACCAGGATAGCTCCAACGCCGGGTAGCTTCAACGTGGATACGAGGTAAGGGAGAAGCATTCCACGCTCACAATACGATCCTCAAGGATCAACTATAATCCTCTAGCAAATAACAATACTAACGAATTTTCTTGAATTGTCATACAGATACATCACTCGGACGCGGGGAAAAAAATAGTTAAATTCTTGCACTTAACAATGACGAGGCATGACCCTAAAGACAGGTCATCCAAGCGCGCCTATTACAGATAGGCTTGATGAGTCTAAGATGCGCACAATATAACACAAGAGATATTCCATCTCAAAGGGGAATACAAGGTACCTAGCATTCAAGAATTAATTGCATATTTCTTAAATCAATCACATGATTCCACTATATGCACAAGATAATGGTGGAACCCATTTCATTAGCTATCAGTAAGTACAAACACATGGAATTGAATTCCCTAAACAAGCGGATATCAACGAATGACAAGGCTAAGTAATTTATGAGAAAATAAGCTCATCACTCCTCATAGAATTTTCTAAGGGAATGAAAGAAAATCACGTTTCCTAATACAAACAAACTTCATTGCCATAATTTAACATAATGACTCATCCAAAGTTCAAAGTAAAGCAAAACATCAAACAAACAAGAATTACATAATCGAATGAGTCTTAACTATATTCCCACGAGGAACAGGTTACTTAGAGACGTACGCAACAGTATAATAAAAACACTATGCAACTTATTGACATAAGGGCATGCCATGTGAATATTGAATTACCAGTAAAATAAACGTTTTTTTTACCTGTCAAAAGGTTATTATCCAACATGCATTTATATGCTCATGACTAGCATCCATTCTGATTACATAGGAATCACCCAAAATATGCATGTGTACAGAATAAGTGAGGTGGCCGAACCACACTTAAATCCACAACAAGGCCCGATAAAGTATGCAACCAAACGCATAGCGTTAATCGATTATCAACTCTCACTCACGTATACACGTCATATGACATCTCAACACATGTTTACTAGTAAGCTAATACAAATGCCCTAGCAAGAGTTAAGCATAGAATTATAGGGATCCTCTAATGATTAACCACAATAAATATTTACTCACATGGAGGTAGTATTACCAATGGACTACCTAAAGCATGCCATACACACCATATTTCATTATATATCAAATATGTGATCATGCTAGCAAGTAGTGTATATAAATATGGTTTATTATACAAGTATCTCATGAAATTGGATACTTGAGCATGTGCCTAATTTTTAATTAGAGTATAGTCTAACCCAAATCTTTGAGTAAATTTATATAACCCTAAGAAAACTAGTATAAGGCATGCCATTCAAACATGTAATGCTAGAGAAGAAATGATGCATGCATAAACTCACTAAAATAGTAATGACTCCTTAAATACTTATCCATAGGTTAAGCACCACATAAGAGAAATTCAATGATTGACATTTAAATAAATCACACATAGGGCTCATAAAACTAGACAATTTAATCAATATCAATCATAAGAAAATTTACTATTAAGCAACCACTTATACAAGAAAACTCTTCCATCTTATAGATTAGCTAGCAACATATGAAAGGGGACTAAGACATGCTTAGTAAGGCTCAAGGACCTCTAATAGCATGAACAATAACTACCAATGCATATCAATTTCCGTAGGGTGGAATCATAGATGTCTATATCGTAAGCATGCAATAGCGCAACCCAATTACACGCAACGATGCTCAAATATATGCATATATTAACGCTAAACACAATGAACTTAACTCTAACATGCTCGGCATAACTCGATCGTGGATGGCGATGAGCGAAAATATAACTATCGATGCTAAGAATATCAGACATAATACTAGCATGCAACTCATGACTAATCGCATGCACCCCAACTCGTCTCCTCGATCCACGTGAGTATAAATCCTCCATATGCAACAGTAATATTTATATAAATATGCATCAAGTTTTACAATACTAATGAATTGGTCAAACCACTCACCTAATGAGCGCGTGGCTCGCGGGAGACTAGGAGGTGACATACTTGAATTCTTAGAACGAAGCCACTCCGCCGAGCATGGTTCAACCCCGAGACTAGGAGGCCCCGAGTACGCTCCACACGCGTCCGAGCACTCCATGCACGCCGTCCATGCACTCCGCGTTCATGCGAGCACGCACCCACAGCCCCGGAAGTCGCTCATGCGGTCACGAGCTCACCTATGTATCGACCCTGCACCCCTCCCAAGCACATCCACATGTCACTAGCACCACCAATCACCATCACCAGCCACAACTCTTATTTTTCTTCAATGTGACATACTTATAAATGGGTGGCGTGCACACATACTCTACACACAACACACAAACATGGATTCCTCTCCCACTTCCTTCACCGTTTCACACACCATAAGAACAGACACAGTGAGGGCACTCACTCATATAAACACCCTTATCATTCACATATACAATCACACAAACCTACTCAAAGCAACCACACACACACCAAATACTTGACAACAACCACTAACAAACAAATGCACTAAGAGAGGGAATTAATGCCTTTGAAAGGAGGATGAGAAGAGGTTGTCCGGGCCTCCCAAGTCACACACAAACACCTCATCGTCACTTCCTTCACACCTTCTTTTGCTGACCCAACAAAACACAAAGAGGGAGCAATGAAAGAGCTTGAGAGAGAGAGAGATTGAGTGAGGGAGAGAGCAACAAAAACACACACGTCACCTTCTCTACTACCCTTCTTTCCTTCTTTTCCTTCTCTTTCTCTCCTTCAGATTTTCTCCTCTTCGGCTCTCTTTTTCCTTCTTCAGTTCGGGCAAAAACAGAGGGGGTGAGTGAGTATAAAGAGTGGTTGAGAGTATTAAAGGCAATTAAAGGGGTTAGGTGGGCTAAGGTGCGGAGGGGGTGTGATTTTATGCTAAACTCACCACTAATGAGGGCATTTGAGTGAGAGAGATGGAGAGGGAGGGTGAGACTTACTTAAAGTCACCCAAACACACAACAAAAGAAAATTGCACGGCAAGCTTGGATATTCTCACTTATACAAAACCCAGTAATGGCCAAACCCGGATACCAATCGGAACTGCATAATTTTTTAAAACGATGTCAGAATGCGTTAAAAATTTATAGATAGGTCAATGCCAGTACCAAGAGAATAATAATGCAGTCAGATTTAAAAATAGAATGCTCAAACTTTTAAAATAAATTAAAACATGATATTTGACCGTTAAAAGTGACACAATCTTAACACCCAGGGACTAAAAAGGAACATATCATTTAAATGTAGAGACTAAAACCTAAATATGAAGAAGTGAGGGATCGATAGCTAAATCCTATAGTTTACGGAGACTTAAAACTAAAAATCCTTAAAAAATATGCTATTTATTTTTATATCACTCCAAATAACATATTTAGTTTTATACCATTGGAATATATATAAATTATGCATATTTATCATCCTAGTTTACTTTCATCCAAATTTTCATTAAAACTATTAAAGTCTTAGAGAAATGACCAAATTAATTTTATTTTTTTTATTTTGCATGTTTTATCTTACCAAATACAATATTTATAAAAACAAAAAATATTAATTTTAAGATTAAAATGATAAATTTGATCTAAAATCCAAAAACAAAAAAATTAAATATACAAACTAGTTATTAACAAAGACATAGTAATTATTATTTATTAATACTTATATTAATGAATATAAAATATTTTGAGAACAGTTAATCAAATATATTATAAAAAACATTAAAAAAAACCTAGATCTTGAAGAAAATGAAAGAAGGGGTAAGGTTGAATGACTCACAGTTGATTTGGAAAGAACAAGAGATTAATTATGTTATTATGTTTAATTATTTATATTATGACAAATATAATATATGTTAAGGTTATTTTTATCTTTTTTACTTCTTAGTTAAGAAACTAATTATAATTAAAGTTCATTTTGGTTAAAAAAGAATAAAGAAAACCCATTTTTTTAAAGCTTTGCACAAATTT
This sequence comes from Acorus calamus, assembly GCA_030737845.1. NCBI lineage: Eukaryota > Viridiplantae > Streptophyta > Magnoliopsida > Acorales > Acoraceae > Acorus > Acorus calamus. Next base: position 7,212,202 of record CM060868.1, read on the forward strand.
ATTTTACCATTCATTTTATACTTTTTTTGACGGTCATCATATCTCTTATCTTATACAATAAATTCCGACTACAGTATTAGAAACTTCGAATTACTGTATATATTTTCAATGGAAAACACGAATGTTGAATTGTTCTAAATTATTAAAAGATTTGATAATACTATTGAAAATGGCTATTCAAATTTCTAACTGTGGTGTCCAATGCGGGATTCTATGTACTAACAAAATAAAACAGCGATGCATTGACTATTATATTCTTTGTATATTAACATAGTTGTACTTGGTTGAATGAAATAGTTTATCTACTTTATATATAACTATGTGGCATAAATGATTCATTGAATAGAGAAGGAATTGAGAAGAAAATACGAAGGAATGGGGGACTACATGTAGCATGTGATGGGAAATTAAAGCAAGTCAATATTTTGAAGTCCATCAATTCAACTCAGTTTGGCTTATATTGTTGTCACTATAATCATAAGACAGAACAAAAAAATCTCTGTCTATAAGAGCAGTTTCATTTGAAATTTTGAATGGTCCAAAAGTCAATGAGATCATGCTTTCACTTACTCGCGGTAATGTTCTGACAAAAGAAAGTTTTTTTTTTTTTAAATTTTATTTTGAAGTCTTCATTATTAACTATATGATTTATTTAGTGATCGATCATTTACTTCTTCATATTTCAGTTTAAGCCTCCAAATTTAAATGATATATAAAAGAGACTAAAAAAAATCAAATAATTTAGAGATAGGTTCCTCTCATGACTAACAAGAAACATACCATTTAAATCTAGAGACTTAAACTAAAATATGAAGAAGTAAAAAATCGATTACTAAATCATATAGTTTTCAGGATTAAAAAATAAAAAATCCAAAAAAAAAAGAAAAAGAAAAAGAAAGACTGGACAGACTAACTCAACCCTTGCATGTGAGGTTTGAAGGGCTAAATTTTTTTAAAAAAGTTCTATAAAAAATAAAAAAATTTAGAATTTTTTTTTACAATACTCAGAACTTCAACCTTAGTATTTTAAGTTTTATATAACACAGGATAGCATGATTTGATTATAAAAATATAAATAACAAGTAATTAATCACAATTTCAAACAATAAAATCTTGTAAGTATATTTATGTGAATGTAGAATGAAAGTGCAACCATGGAAGTCTTAGAACCCTTTTTAAATTATGAATTTGATATTATTCTCATTTAGTGAAATTTGAGTGATCCATATATATACGAGATTAACTAGTATATATACTAGAATAGAAAATTAAACTACAAAAAAACATATACATATAAGTTTTCAAGTATATATTTCATTTTTTTACAAAAGTACGTATACCTTAATACCTTATTTGATAATTAACATATACTCAAAAGTTGATTAAGACATGTGATATTCGATTTTTTCATTCGATACCGCTTTTAATACATATATTCTAGTTAGTGTGGATAGGAGAGGATTTCAAAGAAAGAGGGTAAATGTATTATTATCAAAAACTCATTGTAATAATTTATTTTACTTAGTGTAGGGGGAATTGTCGTGCCAAGGGGAATTTTACTTATTCTACATATATTAGGAATAAGAATTTGACCGAGTTATAATGGGATAAGATTAAATCTTAATTATTATAATATTTAGTTACTAATTCTGTTGAGATTTGTATCTATCCATTGTATCAAAGCCATGTCAAAATTTTGATTTTCTTTTATTAGTTCAATAAAAAAATTTAAATTTCTTTATGGACAGTGGCGGATCCTGAAAGTTTCATTGATGGGGTCATTAAAATAAATAAATTTTATAAAATTTTTAAAAAATCAATTCTCATCATATATTTATAAAAAAATATTAACTTTCATTTTGAAAATATAACTTAAATTTATAAAAAAAATAAATCATCAAAGAAATGAGATCAAAGATTTTCAATATATAAACTTTTATAATTGTCATTGATAAGATTTTATAATTGAATTTGTTGTATAATAATTTCATTATCAACGTTATCGAATATTTTTTTCAATGTATGTGATCAAACAATCATTCATCCACTGATCTCCTATTCTATTACATGATTGGCATGTCTCTATTGGTGTGTGTAGGTGATTGACGAGTTCGGAGATAACAGTGAATTTTTTTATAAAAAAAATGGAGTAATTGTCCCACTATTTTTTCATTGTAAGTGGGTGTAGGCTTTTTAATGGGTCTATGAGCTGATTTATTTCAAAAAAAAAATTGATGGGCCGTTGGTTTATTTCAATAAAATTTTAAGTGTTGTTACCCTCAATTTTTTTCTTAGTTTAAAATATAGTCCTATATACCTCATTAGAAATCCAGTTAAACACGACGTAAAAGAAAAAAAAGAGATCTCAGAGTGGCTCTAATACTATGTTAGAATCAGAAAAACAAATAATAATAAGACTTAATTCTTTAAGGGATGGACAAAACCCTTTATATGATAGTACAAGACCTAATACACGTGTATATAAAATCTAATTTTTTTTTATATTTTCACAAGTAATTAATCACAATTTATATGAATGAACCAATGGGTTTAATCAATCCATAACCGAGTCATAACCGAGTCATAAAAATTCATTAAATATTTTATTACACTTACTAAAAATGAGTTTATTTAATTTAAAATGGAGAGATATACACTTTTTATCAAAGCATATACTTCATTAAATGATGTTTACTATTTAAAAATAAATAAAAACATGTTTGGTCTGAATTTTGGTTGGTAAAATAAACTGATAACATTGTTAAAAAAAATTAATGGGCTAAACTTTGGGTTAAACCAGGGGCTTGTTTATTCATTTAATTTTCAAAATTTTTGGTGGGGTCAGTTGACCCCACCTCTCACAACCTGGCGTCGCCCCTGTTTATGTACCCTGTTATTTATTCAAACCCAAATATTTTTTTCAATATTTTTCAAATACCTAATTGAAGAGTTGATTGAGAAAAATCATGATAGATTTGATCTAGTGGATATAGGCTGAAGAATTACTAGAGTGAAGAGATGGAATCCGATACTATCAATTCACACAATCAAGTAAAGAAGTTCTTTACCGATGAAGATCAATATGGTTTTAGTAATATGTAATAATCACAATATTATATTATTAGAACACGTGATTGCAGGAAGGGACTCAATCATAAAAATAACTAATTTCTCAACAGAATTTATTGACTAAATCTTTTTGTTGAGATTTGATGTTATCAATTACAACTGAATCGAACTATTCTCTTTAGGGACTGTTAATTTGTGAACATCAGCAATGCTCACGGGGTGGTGGTTGGGGGATTGTTAGACATCCTATTTATGGTTACTCATCATCCTCTTTCATACTAGTAACTCATTTTAATACAAGCGACGGTAGCTATAATGCTATATTTTCTCCACAAAAAAAAAAACTTATCTATATGCTAATGAAAGTGTTTAAGTTTTCCAACTTTGTTTCTTTGTAACACTTTCATTTCTAAATTTACCTTTAATTTTTTATACTCATTATTATTATTTTTTACACGCACACCGTACATTAGGAAAACATTAGTTTTACCTATGCCTATTTATATTGCTCTTTTGACCATTAGATCAAGGGAAATTAAAATTGCATGCAAATACAAAGACAGCGATGCATTGATCATTCTCTCGTATGTTATCATAATTGTACATGATGGAATGAAATAATTGAATTACTAATATTATGCAATAGATACAAATGATTCATGCCCATGGTTAGGTGAAGAGAAAAAAATGGGGTAGGGAAAACATGTAGCATGTGATGAAAATTAAAGCTTGTCAATTTTTTGGTACCATCAGTACAACGTCAGCTTGGATTGCTGTCGTTCATTTCATTTATATATATATTTTTTAATGATAAAGAAAGAAAATCAATCTCTGTATCCAAGTCTTCACTGGACAACCACTGGACAGCAGTGTCATTTGTATGGCCCAGAATCATTGCTCTCTTTTAAGATTTATATTTTATTAACACTAATTCAAAAGAAAAAAATCCATAAACCCCCTGTGAAACTGTCCGAAATCTATATAACCCCCTGATTTTTCTTGAAATCCATGTAACCCCCTAAAAATATCTTTGTAAATTTAAATAGCTCATGAGTCAAATTTTTATTGATAAATAAAAAATATTATGTAAATATTATGTTTGTTCAACCCTGGGTGAAAATAATGTTTTTAAAAATGTGAAAGATGCTCTATAAATGATGATTTTATCCCTCCAAATAAAGTTTTATAATATATACAGGGGAAGTAAAATTATCATTTATAAAGGGTTTTATGCATTTTTAACACATTGTAGATTTTTTTTGGTATACTATGTTTTCAACCAGGGTTAACCAAACAAAATATTCACATAATATTTCTCATCTATCAACTAACGAAAGTTTAACAAATAGTGTTATTTGGATTTACATATATGTTTTCAGGGAGTTATATGGACTTCAGGAAAAGTAGAGGGTTATATAGATTTCAAGTAGTTTACAGGGGGTTATTTAGATTTTTCCCTAATTTTAAAATATATGCATTCAATATAGGGAAAATAACTTAAGAGTTTGAAATACCCAAATCAGCCATTTTTAAAAATTATACCTAAAAAAGTCTCATTTCGCAGTTTTGAAAACACAAAAAACTAATTTGCCCTTATGTAATTAAATATTTAATATCCCTATTTATTCCACACTAAAAATTTATTTTTCCTACAAAACAACAATCTCTCTATACATAACGAAAATCAATCCTCTTAGAGGTGTTGTTATTATATCTATCTATATTACTAACCAAAAGTGTTTTCAACTTCGTAATACTTTCATTTCCGAATTTACCCTTAATTTTTTATTATCATTATTTTTTGGATCAAGGTAAGAATGAAAAAAGAAAAGGATAACATGAGAAAACACAATTTTACATCTTTACCCATAATAAATTTGTTAAAATCTATTTTATCCAAAACTAATATTTAGTCTCTTAATCTTATCTTGGGATTTTAAATAGATAATTAAATTTTATAAATCAATCTATATTCTATTCAAAATTTATTGTCAATATATTTAAAAATGTAATATTAAATTTTCATAAAATCTATCTTATTGAATTTATACAAAAGGCTTTATCAAAAAAATAAATATATCGAAACATATAGGTAAGTTACACTTATAAGATTAAATTTTAACGTATAAATTCTTTTTAAAATCTATTTATATGTTGTTTAAACCTTTTCAACAACTTATTTTTTAATATCTATGTTTTTAGACATGTATATTAATTAAAATAATATTAATAAAGCATATAGATTTATTTAGATTGGGTTTAAGTAAATGAACTATCAATTGCCTTCGTAACCAAATCCCTATTTTATATCCTAATCAAATGCCAATTTTTCTTATTAACTCGTAAATGATTTTTTAATAAATCTCACAAAAAATCCTAACAGCTTTTTTCATAAAAGAAAAACTCTCGGGTATATATAAATTCAAATCATTCCTCCCTTCCCATCTATACTTACGGAATATCTAGAAGATGATACTTTTTTCATCCTATATAATAGTTATTCCAATTATTATTATTTTTTGAAATATTAAATGATATTATAGTTAGATTGGTTATATTTAATCATTTTTATTATGTGTATATTAAAAATTTTGCGGTAAATCTGAACGAATGATTGTAGGATAAAAAAATCAAATAAAAACTTATTTATGGGCATTACCTCTATCTACAAAGAATTTACATTCATTTGTTATTTGAATATATGAGTTTTTAATAATGAAATTAGATTGCATGTTTTGGATGTCAATGGTGGATGGAGATTTCATGATAAGTTATAAGTTTATTTATGTGAGTTCTTAACATTGAATAAATTTATTTAACCTTTATGCATAAGTTTTTGAGTTTGAATTTTGGGTTTTTGGGTTGAATTTATTTTTCATACTTTATCAATTTTTAAATTACAATTTTTAAATCTATTTTAACTTGTCCATGTGAAAAAATAAAAATATATTATTTATTTTTAATCTTATTTCTTTTTAACTTATTCAATCCAAATTGAGTTCGGGTTGTTCAAGGTTCGGGCCCAAGTTGAACTTGAACGGTAAAATCCTAACTCAAATAGGGAGATTTAAAAAAAAATTAAATTGTATATAAACGTTATTTTTTAAAATCCATTCGAGCGATATTGTTGGTTTGAAAGTTTCAAATGAAGTAATCTTACAATATATGATTGGTGGAGGGTTATATACATAAAAAACTCATTTAATCATTATTAAAATTTTCATTATATCATTTGTGTATATATAACATGATATATTATATCACATGTAAATTAATTAAAAAAATGGAGTATATTGATTATGAGCATTTTTTTAAAATATTTTTTGTTATTAACACGCACATCGTGCGTGGGAGAAAACTAGTATCATACTATGTGTTTCTTATAAATATCTTACATGATATTGTTTATCATTTTTTATTGTATATAATCATAATTTGTAATTTAAATATGTGTTGTGCCTCAATGCAACAGATGATATTTTAGTATTCTAAATCTTTATTCACATTTTTTTTGGCTATTTATATATTTTATGACATCATTAGTACATATCCATTTTATAAAAAAACATCAACATTTAATATAATTTATCATAAAAAACTCAAATTATATTGGTACATATTGCATAAAATCATATGTATGAAATTTTGAATGTTAACCTGCCCATCATATGTATTTTATTTTTATTTAAAAATATATTTTATTACTCAAACATATAATAAACAAAAAATTAAAGTGTCCGGACTATAAAATGGCCGCGAAAAAGATTGATCGAATTTTCAAAACAAAAAAAAACAGAAGATTGATCTGAATGGTTAAGTAATTGATGGGCAGGTTAACATTCAAAATTGGATAAGAAATAAAAAATCAATTCAAAATTTAAAAATCAATCAATTCATTAAAAGCAAGAATTGGCTTCAATCAACACGTTCTTAAATTACTAAAACAGAAAATTTCATTTTGTGAAAAATGATTTTAAGGTGATGTTATATAAAACATAGAATATCAAGATCAGAGTTAATAATAATGTTTTCTAAATATTTTCTTATTTTTAATTACTAATCGCTGAATAATATGTTTATTGTCATTATTATTTCAGTTCAATAAACAATTTGATTTTTAAAATATTATTCTTGATATAAAAAATTGTCTATGATGACAGAAAGATTTTCAAAGTAAAAAGGATGACAAATAGTTTTTATTTTATGAATCTATTATCCTATCTCTTACTTAATTATAAAAAGGAAAGAAACCTACTTTCACATTTCCATTTTATTCTTACATTTTAATATATTGATTAGTTGTAGATTGGTTGATTATGGAACAATCTTTTTATATATATATATAGGGAAATGATATCGTGTGGGTCGTGGCACTTACGTAAAACAATCTTTTTATAAAAATGATTTACTGCGCTATAGGATGTTTGTATAATTTCAATTGAAACCTTTTTAACTTTATATTATAAAATTATATTGAATAAGGATCGACTTAAAATTTATTTCATAGGGAACAAATTCACTTACCTATTTGAGATGTGATCACATGCCTAGGTTATGCTATAGTTTTTATTTTAATATTTTTTCTTATCGTGATAGAGGATTACTTATTATATACAGAGAGGGTAAAGTATTTGTGAGGGGGTATAACACAAAGCATAAACAATTAGATTTTTAACTGATTAAAATTTGTCCAAGATTTTTTTAAATTTTTTTCTAGGATATTCCTTTCCATATATTATATAGGATAAAAGTGAATAAGATTTTTCTAGTATATTTTAATTGAGTTGCTATATCAAGTTCGTAAATCCTATCTTCTAAGGTACCTAGGGATTCCCTTGATAAGGGTTACAGGCTGACTTTCTAGATAATTCAAATAAATTTTATTTTTAATACAACTTATTTAATCATTATATTATGTTTAATGAAAGATAATTTTAGGACAACCTCAAATGTAGTCCCACAACCAACTCACACGTAATTTTATTTTTTTTAAATACTAAAACTTGTTTAATGATATATATGATTTGATAAAAAGTGTGTATCATTCTATTTCAAATTGAATTGACTCATTTTTGACAAATATAAAAAAAATTAACAAGATATAAACCTCATTTAAGAAATTATATAACTTGTTGGATGACTAATGTGTGAGCTAATGAAACTGTATTTGAGAGGTAAAAATATCATGTATAACAAGACCCTTCAATTTATAATTTTTTTTTGATAAAATGTGACCATTTCTATTTTATAAAAATAGATAATGTTCGTAAAAGTATAGAGTACGGAGACAGAAAAGCAAAAAACCAAAAACATTAGTTTGGTGGAAAATTTTCTATTAAACTATGATCGGAGCCTAAATATGATGTAAACTAGCATCAAGAATAAAAAATTATGATATAAAAAAAGGAAATGAATTTTCATGATTACAAAATATTTGGTTAATGATTAAACAAATCAATGTAGCAGTGTAAAGATTATGAAATTTTTTTTACATCAAAGTCTTTTTTAATATATGGCTAAAATTTAAATTTAATTGAAGAAAACAATATATTTAAAAGGATAATGTTACATTCAGCCCATTTTTTTAGGCCCAAATCCAGTATATAAGTGTTTTGACTTTTTAAAAAAATAATATACTTCATCTAATGAAATACGTGTTTTTTATAAAAAAATAAAATCTATACTATAATGAATTGTATGTATATATTTATAAAAAAATGTGAATTTTTTTTAATCAAAGTATATATTTTGTTATGCTTTGATAATTTCCTATCGTCACACGTGATATTGAAATTAGGACTGTAATAAAAACTGTTGGGTAATAACACTATTTAAAATACATATAATAACTCTTGACCAACATAGATAAAAATAATATTTAAGAGAGTGGGGCCACCCCCTCACTCAGTTCGAATCTTCAATGTGGCTGCCACATGAATTCCCTGTCACAACCACTCATGGGATGCCAAGTAAGGGGGGTGAAAGCCTATTTATAAAATAAACATAAATTTTGATAAGAGTATATTAAAAAAAATTACTTTGCCTACGTGTCCAATGACCACTGGCTGTCACATAGGTTTCCTCTTATATCACCCGAGTATCCGAACTTTCACTCACTTGCCTAAATTCGGGTAGATATATATATATATGCAGTGTGTGTGATATGGTTGGCAACTAATGCAGTTGGTGTTGTTGGATGAAAGATTTGCACGTGATCAAAATTGATGGAAGCTCTTGAGATCATTCATCCATTGTTATATCAACACTTGTTAAATTTAACAGAATTTTAATACCAAAAAAAATTTAACAGAATTTTAAAAAGGTGTGTGTACTTTTCTTTTATTCTAATCCATTTATGGATTCCCGCGCCCCCCCCCCCCCCCCCCCCCCCCCCGGAAATATGAGAGCTCTACTTAATTACATTGATATTGATAATGATAGTATCAAAAGGATTCAATTATCATACAATATGTTCCAACTTATTCCGTTTTCTGCCATTCTATTGAACCAGGGCTAGCATTGAGATCAACCAAATTAAACTCGTCCTAAAGAAACTACTGGAGGGTCTAACAAAATTTCTTTTTTTTGGATAATTTTGTCATTTTGAGAGATAAAAAGATACACTATTCGAGAAAATCTTTTAAAAATTCCATTTCAGTCATTTTTTATTCTATCTAAAAAAATATTCTTTAACAATCATTAAATCTAAAATGCTATTATATAAACACTCTTTCACCCGAATTTAAATTTTTTCGCACACCCCACTTAACTAATTAATCAACAATAAAAATACATGAAATATTTTTTAAGGGTTAAAGACATTTAAGTCCCCACAAACATGGAAAAACCCATATAAGTCCCTACTAAAATTGGGACAGACGTACGAGCCCTTGAAAACTCACAAAAACCCAAAAATCATCCATGAGTTAAATTTTCATCCAAACTTAACGGAATATTTCCAAAATATTCCATCACATATAATTGTGTAGACATTGAAGTCCTTATAAACAATCATAAAAACAAATTAGTCCCTACAAAAGATAAAATTGCCCCTGAAAGACTTTTACATAAAATTGTGCACGCATTGCGCGCAGTCCATATAAATAATCATAAAGACAAATTAGTCATTGCAAAAGATAAAATTACTCCTAAAAGACTTTTACATTTAATTGGATAGACATTATAGTCCTTATAAACAATCGCAAAAATAAATTGGTCCTTGTAAAAGACCAAAATGCCCTTAAAAGATTTTTACAATTAAATATAAAAATCTTTCATATGCATTTTTATCTTTCAAAGACCAATTTATCTTTACAATTGTTTATAAATACTGTAATATCTATCCAATTAAATGTAAAAATCTTTCATGGGTAATTTTGTCTTTTGCAGAGACTAATTTGCCTTTATGATTGTTTATAGGGACTGCAATGTGTACACAATTTAATATAAAAGTCTTTTAGGGGCAATTTTATCTTTTACATGGAGTAATTTGTCTTTATGACTGTTTATAAGGACTTCAATGTCTACACAATTATATGTGATGAAATATTCTAGGAATATTCCGTTAAGTTTGGATGAAAATTTAACTTAGTGATGATTATTGGATTTTTGTGAGTTTTCAAGGACTCGTACGTCTGTCCCAGTTTTAATAGGAACTTATATGGGGTTTTCCATGTTTGTAGGGACTTAGATGTCTTTCACCCATTTTTTAATTGAGAATAAAACATGTGTGTGTGAGTACCCATCAAAAATCATCATTGAAGATAATTAGCATCATGGAAAATGTTATGTACATTTCATTTTCTAGTCAACACATATTTTGATTTTTTAAAAATAATATACTCATCTAATAAGGTATATATTTTATATAAAAATAAAGTATATTTACTACAATAAATTGCATGGACCTATTTATATCACATGTAGAAAAAATTTAACAATGTATATACTTCGTTAATTTGCGCATATGACACTAATGAGGAATAAGTGTGGAATTGAGGCTAAAAAAAAGCTATGTAACACCGCTCTAGCATCATAGAAGATTTTTTTTGGATATTTCTAAGTTTCGGAAGTTCTTATTTTTGAGATTTTAGGTTATTTCTTTAAAGACTTAGAGAACTTTGTTTATTCTAATCTTTTATGAACAAGTTCCTAAAAAATCTAATAAAATTACAAATTATAATGTTTTGTCAGCTTACTTCAAGATGGATCATTGGATTAAAAAAATCAAAGAAAAATGTTAAGTTCATTTATAATCCCATGCTTCTCTTTTAGTATATGAAATCTAATAAGTTAGTACATACATGGAGGGGCAAAATTTCCTTACCCGAATCTAGATCGGGTTGGATCCTATGTTATGTTCTCCCAACTTCTGCTTTGATCGGGAAGCATGATCCACTAGTGAGTGCGTCCAAGATCTAATCAACTAAGGCGGAGTGACCTGCAAAAAGATCATCCGACGGCCAAGTTAGATTTTCTTTTTTTTGTTGTACTGTGGTTTTTGTAAGGGACAGTCTACATACCTCTATTTTTTTTGTTTTAATTTCACTTTCTTCTTGTATCCTCTAACCATCTGATCATACCAAGTTCTCTCCCAGATCTACTATCTGCCACTGTGGGTAAGGGATCCGGGAGGAGGATTCCATGAGATTTGGGAGAATACGATGGGATTTGGGAGAATATGGTGGCATCCAACATAATGCGGTAGGATTTTGGAGGATACGGTGGGATTCCTCTACAGAAGTTAAGGGGATTTAATCAGTCTTCCTCCATCATGATGAATAAACTTTCACTAGGTTACCCACACGCATGACATGCGTAAACATAAAATTAGTGAATAATGTGATATGTTAATAAATTTATAAGAAAATCTTAAAAATAAAAAATAACATAAAATAATTTGATGATCAAACCATTCTCTCATTCCAAAAATCAATTTAGTACCTTATATTCTTATAATGTAACTAAAACATATATTGAAAATAAAATCCTCCATTTGAAATTGTAAAACCATGGGTAAAAATGACATTTTTATGTACAATTTGAACACTTTTGAGGGGTATTGTTGAAAATAACAAATCATGAAGGTTATTTTATCAAAATCTGATTTTTTAGAGATACATATGCAAAAAAAAAATCCATTAAAAATATTGAGATTTGCGGATATAGATATGATATTATTCAATTTATATATATACACAGATATATAGATAAATAGATTTGATAGATTTTTGTTTTTTCCTTTGGAATATTAAAATCTATTTTTTTTAATTCTTATCCTTAATGTACACCCAAAAATGATAGATAACTAAGGTTAAAATTTAAATGAAAATGTTTTTGTAATGGGAAAATCCATACGACCCCCAAAATCTGACTGAAATCTATATAACCCCTTGAAAACACCTAGTAAATTCAGATAATCCCTTGAATGAAATTTTTGTTAATAGATGATGAATATTTTACGCACATTTCGTTTAGTTAACTCTGACTGAAAACACGATATACTAAAAGACCACTACAATGGGTTAAAATGCAAAAAATCTTAGAAAATGATGATTTTACTATATCTGAATATACTATAAAACTTTATATGAAAGGGTAAAATCGTTATTTATAGAAATTTTTTTGCATTTTTAATACATTATAGGTTTTTTTTGATATATTGTGTTTTCTACCATAGTTAACCAATCATAATATTAACAAAATATTCATCATCTATAAATGTAAATTTTTTTAGGGGGTTATTTAGATTTACTAATGCCCCATTGGTTCGTGTCATTCTGGGATGGAATTTGATTCCATGTGAGATTACCAGGGGTGTGTTTGTGCACAAATTTGGAAGGAAAATGAAAGAAAGTGATGGAATTTGGGTAAAAGGAAAAGTGGTGGAAAGTAAAAAAAATTCCTCTGACCAACTTTCATGGTGTTTGTGCATATGGATGAAAAAAATTTCATCACTTTCTCTCAAATTCTCACCTATGAGGAAAGGAAAAGTTTTTCCTACTTTTTCTAATAAGACAGAATAGGAGAGGAAAAATGATAGAGTTTTTTTTTTCTTTTCTTTGTTTGACACAAATGTTAACTTTTTGAATGATCAAAGGAAAAAAAATTTACTTTCCCTCACTTTCCATCATGCACAAACACATCCCAGGAAAGTGTATAAAATCTAGTGTTTGGTTGGTGGTAATTTTGTTGGTAATTGTGGGCCCCACTGGAATTAAAATCAATCTATATCGGAGTGGAATCAAATTTCCACCCTTTGTGGTGATAATCTCAAATTTTACTAGGAATCATAAATTAGATTACTATTATACCTTTTACAAATTAATAAAATTACTATGTATATCCCTTCTAAAATAAATAGCCTCATCTTCTTTTTTTTCCCACTACCCATATAATTGGTTTATATAGTCATTTTGATTTTTTAACTAAAAAATTATGTTATAATTTTTATATGTAATGTGAAAATTTTTAACTAAGTATTAGATATTAATTTATATTTTTAAATTTAGTTTTTATTTTAGATGGGTTTAGATATTTTTGTAATTGGTATAATATGTGGTGTGTAATGTGGGTTTAGGCCTAAAACAATATATCTGAATCATAACTAATAAAATTGGTTATTTAGTTTTCATGGGAGTTCATAATATTCAACTGATTAGAAAAATTACTATTATTATATGTTTAATTACATAATTGGTTATTTTATTTATTTGCATTCATTAAATATTTATAAAAAATATATTTATTTTTTATTATTGTGATATAGATAAATAAATAAATTTTACAAGTATATATATAATAGTAAGGGTGTTTTAGATATTTACATCAAATTCCTTATCATTTTCCATTTATGAACCAAACACTTGAAAATGGTTCTTAGGAGAAATCCACTAGCGAACCAAACAGTCTATTGGAATCTGAATTCTTGATAAATAATTCTTGATAAATTGATTCCTGATAAAATAATTCCACGTTTTCAGATGGTTATATGAATTTTAAGAAAAGTCGATTTCAGTCAATTTACAAGGGGATTATATGGATTTTTTTCTTTAGTAATATGGATAGATAGATTAGATATCAGACATATGAAGTAAAGCGAGTATAAGCTTAAGCGGAGGATACGAACCACCACGAGACGATAACCCCCGGATCAGGCGGGAGAGGAGAGGTCCCTTCCATTTCCAGCCTCCAAAATAAGAGAAGTGGGCCCCACTTCCAACGCTGTCATCCCCAAATATTCACAAGCATATCCCCCCCAAATTTTATTTTTTTTTACATTTTCACCGTATCAATAATTAATAATTAAATAAATTAAATTAAATTAAAAAAAACGTACGTAAATCAAAATCACTCACGGCACAAACAAACAACCCCCCCCCCCCCTCTCTCCTCTGCTCCTGCTCAGAAACCCCCCCCCTTCCCCCCCCCCATATAAACATCGGTACCCAAAGAAAAAAAAAACTCCTCCGAAACCAAGCGATCCGTTATAGTCGGCGGTGCACAGTGTCGCCCTATACGTTCTCGTGTCGGTCCGAAACGCAGAAATCTAACCTCTCTCTCTCTCTATCTCCGTCTCCGCCGACTCAGCTTCGGCTCTTGTGAAGATTTTTAGAGGATTTATTGCGTTTTCCGTTTCGGTCTCTGTCGTTTGTTGATGATCATCTAAGTCGTTTCGACCGAACCGGAGCTTCTTCGACGACGGAGTTGTTTTGATTCCATTGTAGGTAATGCTTTCGGTCTCTGTTTTTGTGTTGTTGAAGGATTTTTACGGATTCGGATTATGAAGTCTTGTGTTTATGGTTGACATGGATTTTTTTTTTCTGTTCGCAAATAAATGGGGGTTTTATATGTGGAGAACTCGAGCGATTCTTGGCCTCGTATGATTGGGAAATCCAGAATTTTGAAGTGTTTTTTTTCTTCTTTTCTTTCTGTTATTTGTTTTTTTTATTGAACATGATTGAAAGGAGCATGGTGTGGTGTATTGATTGGGATAAAGAGAGAGAGGAATGATGAAATGAAACAAGCGAGTCTTTGATTTTCGTGATGAGTGTGGTTGGAAAACAGAGATAGACATGTCGGGTGTGGAAATGATGAATCTTTGGAATCAAATCTGGTGGAGGAGTTTTTTGTGGTTGAAGGAAGGAAGCTGATCTTAGATGTAAGTGTGGTTGGTGAATTTAAATTATAGATGGAACAGTGAATATCTACACACGTGAAAATGAATTATTAGTGAGGTTTCAAATTTGAGAGGTGGAGATTGGGTTTGTTTTAGAGAAATTCCTTTTTATGAATGAAATTTAATCTAGCTGAGAATGATTCTCATATGTACGAGTGTGTTTAGCACATCTTTTGTTATATAGGTGAATTTTATGAAGCCATGATGACGTTGACAGACAGTTTTGCTTTTGTTTTCTTTGTTGGTTCTTTTTACACTTTGTAGGTTCGCTAAATTCACGGAAAGATGGTTGCTTTCGGAAAGAAGCTCAAAGAACGCCAGTTTCCGGAATGGCAGAAGTATGTATGTTGTTGTTCTTTCAGTGTTCCTTTATTACTGCTTTTTTTGGGTCAAGAGATTTAGCTGATACATACACACATGCATATATGTATCCATGTTGACATACATGCCTTTATACATGAATCTGTGCACACAGTATACTCAGAAGCATGTGTAGATCTGAGTCATTTATATATGAATGTACTGCCTGGATACATTATCTACAGCGAAAAAAGTACTGTGGAAGACTGGCTGAGCTCAAACTTTAAAAACTTGCATGATATAGCTTCATGACTGTGCCTCAGAGGAAACAAGATATCTGGATTGCTGCTTAGCTATTGCTTATTCTACAAGGATAATTTTGAGGATGCTCTTTCTTCATTGAGTAAAATTTTGCTACTTTTGTGTTATTGGCTATTCAGATGCCCCCCTCCATCATATTTGGTGATAGAAATCGATTTTTGGGTCTACTGAAGCGGCATTTGATGGAAAAACACAAAAGTTGCCTTTTCCATCCATATCACCTTTACAAAATCAATGACATGAACTTGTAAATTGATAATGACAAACCATAATACAATTTCTTCTCCAGAGTCTATACCATTCCGCCCCTAAGTTTCTTCCCCTCACCTAAATTTTTATAAATTTTATGACTGTCCAGGATATACAAGTCACACGACATTTCCTCTTCAATTCATTGGCACTGTTGTTACTATTTTTCATTTGGCCACTATTAGTGTCTTAGAGCAATGTGTTTTTGTCGACATCATTTTTTATTCGACAGTGTGTGTTTGGATCTCGTTACCATGTGAATGGTCAACTAGAAAACAGCTTGATTGTTGGAATTATGCCCTAGATGAACTTGACCATTCAAAAAGCCTGATTTTCAACACAATGGATAAGATAATAGAAAAATTAGAATTTTTACCTGAAAGCTAGAGGTAAAATACTTTACTGCAATAAATTTAATTTTTCTCTGGGACGTCAGATATGACACTTCATTTACAAAATTTATCTTATCATAACTGATGCCATTCAAATGCATATATCAAGTGTATTCACAAGCACATTATTATATTTTTGAGGATTTCCAGTCAACTGTGACTAAAGTGATGTTCTTGGGACGTGTATAACAAATTACAAGAAAATTACTCTATGTATTATTCTAAATTTTGCTTATTTATAGTTCACATTGAATATTCCAGGAAATATATGGGTTTGTTTTCACAACTTGCAGTTTACTTGAAGGACTATATACTGACCATAGTTACAGAACACTGTGATTCTGTTACTAGATTGATACAACAAATTTTGCACAATTATAATAATTTCAATAACCATATTTTAAAATTATACCCAGTGCAAAGGAGCATAAGTACTTCAAAATCTTTTTTAGACTGGCTCTATGAACCTCCACCTGATTAATTTCTATTTCTATTACTTTTACATGTTTGATTGTGCGATGATTAAATGGGGCCCCAAGCAATTGAATTTATAATTGTCTCAAGACTCTCCCATGTGGAGCAGTTGTTCATTTTATTCCCTATGTCCTCTCAACTATTTTAGAAGGTTTGAGAATTTTCTCTTTTAGCTGAACCAAACTGTTCGATTGGCATTGATTTTCCAATTTTTCTATTATATTATTTGTCTTTGCTTTAAAAGTCACTAGGACGGAAAATTCAGTATAGTTACCACAAGTGTTTCTCCATGCATCATATCCTTTCAATATTTATCCTCAATTTCAAGGTGTATGAAAGCTTATAAAATGTTTATAATTTATTTTTTTATCCAGGTACTATATGAATTACAAGCTAATGAAGAAGAAAGTAAAACAATATGCTCAGCAGCTTCAAGTAAGTGGACAAGATCGACGCCATGTCCTCAAGGAGTTCTCAAGGATGCTAGATACCCAGGTATCACTTGATTGAAATTTCTGCCTCACACACAAACATGTGCACACAGTCTTTCTGGATACATCGAAATAAGCATGTCTGGAGACTGGTGGATTTGGTTTTCTATCCTTTATCATTTCTTTCTCTCTCTCTCTCTTTTTTCTGTTTCCCTTTCAATTGGTTGAGCGGGTTCCCTTTATTGGTTTTTTTTTTTTGGGAGATTGGGGGATGCATTCACAAAATATCTAGGCATATAGATTTGTTTATATAACTATCAAAATTTAATGCATCTGTGAGACTCCTTAGAAATCAAGAAGTTCTTAGCATTCTGTGATTCTGTCCTTCACTGAGGTGAAGTAATGTGCTATGGCAATGACATGGATTTTTATATCCACAGGCCTTCATTTACTGAGGTGATTGTGATAACTCAAATATGAAAAAGGAAAATAAAAGATATAACTTTCAGATTGTCCTGTTGTCATGCGCTGTTTAAAATTCTACATCCCACAATATCATGTTGTATAAGTGAATTATGGCAGGACAAAATCAAGCCAGATATCTCTTTAGTAACTCAGGATTGAAGGCTAGCATTGTTGGATCTTTTATAGTTTGTGAAGTTGACATCTGTATAAAATGAGTAGATCACAGGTTCATTATTTATGCCATTCCTAAAGTACTGATTTCTTGCTTGTTGGATATTTTATCAGGATTGTTATTTTTCACAAAAGATCTGTTTTATTTCCTTGAATTTCTTGCAACATCGGCAACTCTGGATTGTTTGAGACCTTGAGAAGGGACTCCAAGAAAATTTTTAGAACCATTCCTGTAAATTGGAATTCTTTTTTATTTTCTCGAGTTATTTGTCAAATTAAATTATTGACCCATTATGTGTTCATTATTCCAGATCGAGAAGATTGTTCTGTTTGTGTTGGAACAACAAGGGGTGCTTGCGGGCAGGATTGATAAATTAGGAGAGCAGCGTGCAGCTCTAGAAGAGCAGCCAGATATATCTCAGATATCTGAACTACGTGAGGCATATAGGGAAGTTGGTCGGGATCTTTTGAAACTTCTGCACTTTGTAGAGATAAATGCTACTGGTTTGAGGAAAATATTGAAGAAATTTGATAAACGCTGTGGCTATAGATTCACAGATTATTATGTGTCTAGTCGGTCAAATCATCCTTATTCTCAGTTACAACAAGTGTTCAAGCACGTGGTAAGTTCTTATTTATGATTGAGCTTTGATATAGATTTTCTTTTTTCATGTGCATCTTCCTGATGCAAGTAGCACTAGAACTATCTTAAACTGGAGAGAGGATGTCTTTATTGTCAGATATACAACTTAGAAGCTCTTGTCTCCACTATAATGTACTATGCAGGGCATAGGGGCTGTTGTTGGGGCTTTATCTCGCAATCTTGCTGATATTCAAGATCGCCAGGGGAGCTACTTATCAATTTATGACCAACCATCTGTTACTTTTAAGGTCATTTCTCCTTGTACCCTTGACTTAGAATTTCTCAAACTTTTATTAAGCATGCTTTGGTTTGAGGGTTTGTCTCTAAACCCGTAACTGGGTTTAGATTGAATTAAAATATCCATCATATAATGTTTGCAAATGCTATAATCTGAGCTTTATTTTTACTAATGCCCTTATCTTGTGAATTGCAGGACCCTGTCATTGATACTATAAAAGCAGCTGTGGACAGGCTAACACACTCAACAAATTTCCTTGGGTTCTTAGGGCAACATGCACTTATTATTCAACCAGAAGAGATACCGACCCCACAAGAGGAGCAAGCTGAGGAAGAAAGATACCATTTTATGTCTCTTGTCTTGAACTTGGCAAACACTTTTCTCTATATGGTCAACACATATATCATTGTCCCAACAGCTGATGATTACTCACTAAGCCTCGGAGCTGCTGCAACAGTTTGTGGTGTCATTATTGGGTCGATGGCTGTTGCTCAGGTGTTCTCGTCAATATATTTTAGTGCTTGGTCAAATAAATCATACTTCAGACCTCTTGTTTTCAGCAGTATTGTGCTTCTACTGGGGAACACCATGTATGCACTCGCTTATGATCTTGATTCACTAACAGTTCTAATAGCTGGCCGTTTGTTCTGCGGGTAAGCAATTCATATCTATATATGAAGCATGAGGCTTGTGTTCATCAATCATCTGAAATTAATTAATCTTGTTTATTACCATAGTTCTATTCAAATCATATAAGTTCATCTATTTGTGAAGTAGATGACGTGTTCATCAATCACCTGATTTTAATTAATTTTGACTATTGCTTGTGAAGTCAACGCTAGTCGTGTGGTACTGCCATAATTATGAAAAAAATGCAGGTTTCCTGTTGTGTTTTCTTCCACTTATATACAAATACAATTCTCCGTAATGTTATTCTGGGAGAACTTTTCTTCTGTGCTTCTACCAAAAGATCTGTGTTTGTAATTACCCACCTGAGGTGCCTATTATATGGAACGAGCCTATCATGAATCGGTTGGCACGTGATGACCATTTTTGAAAAAAAGGTTAAATTTCAAGCGCATTTGCAAATTGTGCTCTTGATCCTGTAATTTGTATCTTGGGCTCGATTCCATGATTATGAGTTCATAACCCCAATCCCATTCTTGGTAGAATCACAGCTAAAGGAGAGGTGGTCTTGCTTGTTAAGAAAAGGTCAAGTAGGCAACAGAAACTCAGTCCTTTTTTTTGCCCCCTTTACGTTCTCCATATCACTAACACAATGTATGGAATTGCCTGATGCAATATATAATCTACTAACTCAGTATATACTTCATTATGAAGAACATAAATAAATATGCTTTCAATTTGTATGAGTATGTACATCATTTTTTTATAGAATAATCTACTTCATTAACTATGTGATTTAAACGGGGCTGCAAACAAGGCTGAATGTATCATTTTCCTATAATCTTTCCACAACATCATATAGAGTTAGCTATCAAAGTAAACATTTTCTTGACCTTGATATACATTAGAGGTCTGCCTCCCATTCTTGGCATAGTTAGACTTCCATCCATGTACGAGGACCGGTTGTGGATTTCATCTCAACTTTATGTCTTCTTCTTTACTGCATGTCATGTATTTTAGATATTGCAACACTTGATACTGAAGGTTCCCAAGTCGCATTGGTCATCACTGCCTTTTCTTTAATCACTGCCTACTCTTTAATTCATTCTAGAAGCATATCTTATTTACTTTATAGTGACATTTTAAGAAACGCCAACCTATATTTAATTGACTTCACCATGATTTTTGCCCTTTTGGGTCCGTATAGTTGAAGAAAAATTTGATTCTGGACATTCAAGTCAAAGGCTGCAACAACTTGTTGGGAACAGTTTTTATGTCTCTCTTCTATGTACCACTTTTTTTTTTTACTGAGTATAATTATTTTTATTATTAGCTTAAAGTAATTCTTAACAAGAAGTGGATATTCTACATATATTTAATATATTGAGCTGTCATTTACTACAGATTAGGTTCTGCAAGAGCTGTTAACCGGCGGTACATCAGTGATTGTGTACCTCTGAAAATACGCATGCAAGCTTCTGCAGCTTTTGTTAGTGCCAGTGCTCTTGGAATGGCTTGTGGTCCCGCCCTTGCTGGCTTACTTCAAACCAATTTCAAGATTTATGCATTGACATTTAATCAAGTTACCCTACCTGGTTGGGTCATGTCTTTGGCTTGGCTTGTCTATCTACTTTGGGTGTGGATTTCATTTAAAGAGCCTCATCGTGAGACTGAGGACCATGTCGTGCCTGAGGAAGTTGATGCCGGTGAGTCACTTCTAACACCATATGTTCATGAATAATTTCATTTTGTATATTTGACCATTTTCTTATAGAAGTATGGTGGACAATATCTTCTTAACTTAAATTAATCAGAAAATCACTCCAGCTTCAAATTGATTATGTCGATATTGAATATGATCTATAGATTCTTTTCAGGCAGTTCTGCTTATTCATTTTCTATTGAGTCTGACTCCTGGTTCTCCTTTTATTCCCCTATCATCAGGCTAAGGTCTTCTGTTAATGACCTTCAATCTGACTGTCTACTTCATGATTCCTATAGAATTTTTATATCTGTTATATTGAGAGCAGGAACTTCAATTACTAATTCAAATAATATCCATACTTATATTGTGTATGCGAGATAATCTCTTTAGAATAATTTTCCAATTGATTCAGGTGCCTTTTTATCTAATTTCCATAACTGATGTGGACTTTTCAAATGATTGAATGTTCAATATATATTGTTTTTGAGAAAATATTCAATATGGTGTTATTTACCATTTTTTAACAGCAGGAACTACAGAGAATGAAGGATTAGAAAATGGTCTGAGGCAACCTTTGATCTTAAGTTCAGAAGATAAGAAACAAGATGAAGATGGAGACCAGGAGTATGATGAAAGTGAAGAAGCTCCCGAAGAGTCACGCAAACCTGCAACATCAATAGCTTCAGCATACAGATTGCTTACACCATCTGTGAAGGTGTGATTTAAATTTTCATAAATGTCCAACTCTATAGGTGCATATATATATATATATATATATATAGACACACACACACACATCTGTCATCTACTTTTGTTGTTGCTCAACCACACTAAAGGAAAAATCTTACTGCTTCAATCTTGCACATTTCATGATAAAATAGAAGCTTCTAAATCTTAGAAAAGGTGATTTATTCACATTGAAAGATGGATGTGTTATGCATATATGAAGATCTCTGTTAAATAATCCTAGTCATACCCTTGTTATGGTTTCAGAATTTTTTCCTGTCAATAAATCACAGTGATACCTCCCTTATTCCTTCTTTTTGATTGTCCCTGATTGTTATCAAGTTTTGTAATGATGCAATAGAAGATTTCAATTACAATTATTCACGGGAGAACTTTAATATCTCTTAAGAGACTTGAATTTAATAGGTTTTCCGCTAACCCCTACTATATTCATAAATTTTTGACTTTCTAGTTAGGGAACTTGTAAAGTGTAAGGTGGATGGGACCTCTTCCACAAATTATTAGGTTCAATATGAAAGGGACAATCGAAAATAGTGGACCAAATAGTGGAATAATAGGTTTTATCCATGATAGATCTTCAATCAGGTTACCATAAAATCTGAGTTTGTTGTGCTTTTAAAACGCAAAAATGGTGATATGAATGGATAATGATGCCATTTGAGCTATCTAATGTTTCAGAGACATTCATGAGAATGAGAAATCAAGTACTCTAGCCATTTATCCATTCAGTAAGTTTTGTTGTTGTCTACTTTGACAACATCATGATTTGTAGTTGTGATCACGAGTCCCACATTTAATACTTGCAAACTGTATGATGCTCTGAAAAAATGGCTCTCAGTGTAGACTGTAGAGTATCTCTTCCTGGGATTGATCATCTCTGTCAAACATCCACGAGGTCTGAAGTTTTTTTGAGTTTGCATCCTTCTACTAGATGTTTGTTCCCAACCTTTCCACTATAATGGCTCCTTAAATAGTTCTTTTCAACAAGTGGAACATCACATGAACCCCTAATAAGGTGGAACAGAGGTTTTGCTAATCACGAAGTTGTTGACAAAGGCTCTTGTCCTTGCCTCCTTGACTTCAAAAAACTCTTTGAGATCCTTTACGATGACCCATATTGGATATTTTCAGCGATTATTTGAAAGTATTTTCCGTGGGACTGAGACAAACAGACAGAGGTAGTCTTCCCAGCTTGACTGTAAGGTCAGCCATGGGGGATCCCTCCGATATCAAAAAAAAAAATGTGGGTGGTGTTCCTACATGAATTCTCATTTGTCGTCCGCCACAGATCGACCGCTGAAAACATGGTTGCGGATGCTCTAAGCTACAAAATGAATGGTGCTTGGACACACATCTCAATGGTTGATAACATTATTTGCAACCATCAGGGCATGGGTTCAAATTCCACCACTTGTCTAACAAACAAGTGCAGAATGAGGCCACTGTGATGGGTCTCCGACTTCTACGCATCAAACTCAGCCTTTGCACTTGTTCTCGAGGATGTCAAGACACGAAAGAGGGATGAATATCCACTTGTGGGAGTTTTCTCTGTCAAGGGAAGCCACTTGTGTATCCCCAGGGGGATTCTGGCACTGCATCATGAAAAAGTTCCATGGTGAAAGACATTTTAGGAGGGACAAGACGTATGCTTTGGCTGTCAATCATCCTTTGGCACAATCTGTGGGGGTATGTCTTACTATTTTGCTGAAAGATACCACATCTGCAGGATAGTTAAAGAGTTTTACCAAGTACGGCTTACACCCCTCTCCCAATCCTAATGCAACCATAGGAATGTGAGTATGGACTTTATTCTTGGAATACCACAAAGCTACAAAGCATGGACATTTCCCCAGAGGCCCCATACTCATGCCGGACACGTGCCGGATGCGGATACGGCACGGACACATGTCGGACGCGGCTCTAGCCGTGTCTGCCTTCATTTTGTATGGACACACCTGGGACACGGCCCAGCCAGTTTCAACCCAAAAGTAAAAAAAAGAAAAAGAAAAAGAAGGCCCAAACATAGCCCACAAGTATTTAACCCATTTAAAACAGCATAAAACATTTCTTTTAAACAAAATATCTTTCTTAAGGTTAAAAAACACAGTGTTCTATTAGTTTAAAACAATAATTTATAGTTTAAAACAGTGATTTATAAAAACAATGGTTTATTAGTTTAAAATAGTTGTTTATAAAAATAGTGGTTTATTATCTAAAACAATGATTTATTAGTTTATACAATTGGTTATAAATAGTGAATTAAATGAAATGTGTTTGTTTATATAAAATAATGATATATATTTATTTATTATATTAATTTATTTGTTGTCGTGTCCTAGCCATACCCGTGTCCTATTTTTTCAAAAATTGCCGTGTTGCCGTGACCGTGTCACCGTGTCCCATGTCCGTGTCCGTGCTTCATAGCCACGATGCCAGCATGGGTCGATTCCATCTCTGTGTGGTAGTGGGTTGTTTCAGTAAATGACCCCTTTGGAGTGCCATTGCACACTTGTACTTTAGATAGGTACACTGACTACACAGTGTACCCGAGCTCATTGTCTCTGACCACAACACCAATATAGCAATGCATATCACTTCCTGACCGATAGACAAATTGAGGTGGTTGAAAATCCTAGTAAACCTATTGTGATGCTTAATTGATGGTGATCTCGAGGATGAGATCATTGGCATTACAACGTGGAGTTCACTTACAATCACACTATCAACCTCTCCACTGGATTCTGTTCATTCCATGTCCTATGCGGGGAAAATATGAGAAGCCCCATAGAGATGCTTTCCATGGTGGTACCCAAGTGGCCTCATGCGGAGGTAGAAGAGCTCATGGATTATTTGTATTACATCTACAAATATTTGAAGGAGAACTTTGACAATTCACTGAGGAGTATACATAAAAGACCAATCTACATCGGCATCTCCTCATCATTAACCATGAGACTTGGTGCGGGTGGTGGTACAGAAGATTGCTCTCCTGTTAGAGAATATGAAAATCGAAGTAAGAGAAAGCCTGAAACCTTCAAGATCCTTGAGCACATCAATAACTATGATTTGGCCCTATTTACCCTCGCAATCTAGGCCATAGACTTTTTCAACATAAAGCACCTTGTTTCCTTTCATGGATCCTCTCTGGAAAGCAAAGATGATATTAGTTCTAGCACAACCCCATTTAATCTGGAGAGGATGTTGCAAATCAATATGCTCGGCTAAAGGAGAAGGTAGCATGGGAGGTGACACCATTATAAGGAAATGCAAGCCAGGCTGATGAATAGCTTAAAGTAGTCGACACCGATTCAAGCCGTGGAACCCACCGACTTAAGCAACTTGATATTGGATTTATGACTATTATAACCTGTGGATCAGATTGTCTAATCATTGACCCCCAACAAACCTTGTCACTGACTTGGCTAGATCTTATCCAGGAGATTGACTATATCAATGATGAACCTTTATTAATAACTTTCGGCTGTGAAAATTTCAACTATTAGCCGTCAACTGTAACGAACTTCCAAGTCTGTTATAGCAAGCATCATTTTTTTCAACCAGCTTGAAATTGGTTTGGAGTCTATAAAGGGACCTATTGTTTGAAAGGAGAGACATCCAAGTTTCATTTTCATATCTAGTTGTTTGATGAAGCTTCTAGTGCCCACAACTTATAGTTCTCTTTGGTTTTTGTTGAGAGTAGTGAAATTCTACTCTCCTTTTCATTCTTATTTCTGAGTCCTCTCTCTTATCCTGGATCCCCCGTGCATCAGCAAGTGCTGTGCACATGAGAATTCTGAGATGAATGAATTGCTGAATTGTGGATCTACAATTGGATGTTTTGGGAGGAGTCTAGGAACAGCACCAATGGACGACAGAATGAGAAAGAATTGTTTATTATGGTATGTATATGTGCATTGTATGCTACAGATAGTTTGAGTGAGAATTTATTGGTGGAATTGGGGAGAAAGGACATCAAGCAATATTTTTTATGGAGGGCATGTCACAAAATAGTACTATTGGTGTCCTATGACACATGGCACTTGGTTAATAGAATCAGGTAGGGTAGACCTACTGCTTGTATTAGAATCGGATTTCTGATAGAGTTTCTTGTGTAAATTCATGCCTATTTTATTTATTTGGTTTGTTTGCATCCTTGATTATGTTAGTTCACAGAATACTGATAGAATAAAGTATGATTCACTTATTCTATCATGATTGGTCTTCTACCTTCAATGCAGTTTCCCAACTGCCAACTGATTTTGGTCAAGGATCTAGCATTCCCCTATATCAAATTATATTAGCTCTTCAACCTAACTCTCAAATCAATTTAGCCACTCTGACAAAATTCATAGGGTGGATTGAGACATGCCCCATAAAAATCCCATGCTTTTGAGACAGGACTTAACACACACAGAAAGAACTTGGCCACTCGTTGGATTTCTTTTGATAGTCAAGGGATTTCACCTTAAGTAGATATAGTGATGAACATATTTACAAAATTATGAAAAATATACGTTCAATGCACTCTGTGTTACATGTGTGGCCTTCTCCTCCATGCATGTGCTGTACCGGGATATCTTGAGTGTTGGTTCCAATGTAAAGTTAATCAAGTTATGGGCTGGTATCCGATTTGCACCATCCTCCTCGCATCTGAATTGGAATGTTGTTTCATATTATTGATTCCAATACATCTTTTTAAAATTTTTGTTACACCTAGATGCAAAATGAACTCATTCTTGTACTTCTTTTAGCACACTATAGATGTTTATTTTTATGCCATAATGATGATGTAGCATTAATATAGGTTTTCTTCAATTGATTTCTTCCACATTTGCAGGTCCAGTTGTTGATTTATTTCATGCTCAAATATGCTATGGAGATTTTGCTTTCAGAGTCGAGTGTCATTACAACATATTACTTTAATTGGACAACTAGCTCTGTTGCTATATTTCTTGCATGCCTGGGTCTCACAGTTCTTCCTGTGAATATCATTGTTGGAAGCTACATCAGTAACATGTTTGAAGACAGGTATTGAAAATATGCATCTATGCTGATCTATATTTCTGAAGCGTAATGCTGATCAACAAGAAACCATGAACTAATAGCCTAGTGAAGAATTCTCTACAGATTCTTCTATATAGATGGAGCCCAAGTATAATTTCATTTGTTGGTTATATAGTGTTTTATTTCCAAAAGAGCTCTTTACCTTGTCCATGAGTATTGTAATTCTGACACAGAAATTTTCTAGGTTGATGAATATCTTTGTGTTTTTCTTACTAAAGATTCCATCGAGGACATTTTTTTAATGGTCGACTTCAGTAAGATTGTTAGGCGTGTTGCATAATGTGATATCATGGCTTTATGAGTTCTATCACTATTTCAGCATTACAGTATTTATGCCAAATATTGTTTCTCTTCATTAATTGTGTTTTCCTTGTGAAAGTTTTGGCACTTTAGTTGTGATTGTACTCTGGTTTTTTTTTTACGTTTCCAAGTATGGAAAAATGCAAACTCGGGTATATGACTTTATTTTCACCATGTGAAATATATATGTCAAACTCTTTGAGTGCATATATACTACAAGTAGATAGCCGTCCAATAATATATATTTCTTAAAAATGGGTCCACACAATTCATTGGATTATATATTTCATATTTTAAAAAAGTATATACCTCATTAGATGAGGTATACTGTTTTTTTTAAAAATCAAAATGATGTGTAGTGCACGCAAGGGCTGTAAACGGGGTTGTGTCTAATAGCTTCCATTTTATAATGGTCATTTACGGATCCTACTATCCTGAAAATTAAATGTAATTTTCATTTATTGTGCAGCTAACCAAGGTACTTAATATATTAAGGTCCTGAAACAACCTCGAGAACCTGAAGAAACCATGTAACCACTAAAAGACGCCCAAGTAAACATTAATTGGCCCCTTACTATAGAAGCGAGTCCCATGGCTAATCCAGCAGCAGTAAAGGAAGTGACATTTTAAAATATTCCAAAAAAGCAGGAAAGAAATGAGAAATAGATCTTAATGCTACAAACATAACATTAGAAATAGCAGGAAAACAAAACCTAAAATGCCTAATGTGTCATCTACTAAAATATCTAAATCAAAATTCAATTATTTCCTTCTTGTTTCTTATATCTTTTGTACTGTATCATCAACTCTATAATTTGTTTGATTCTTGATGCATGAATGTGCCCTGCGCTACATGCTTTATTTTCAAAAAAAAAAATCCATTGCCTCATTTCTGATCCTCTTATTGGTTGATAATTTTGCAGGCAAATTTTACTGGTATCTGAAATTATGGTGTGCATTGGTATAGTCCTAAGTTTCAATATCAGCAGCCATTACTCTGTACCACAATACATCTGCTCAGCGCTTATTACATTTGTATTTTCCGAAGTTCTTGAAGGTACATTATGAATTGATCAGGGGTTAAGAATAGTTATTAAATTTTGATTATCTGATGCTAACTGTTTGCTACTTAGGATTATATATTTCATGTGATGTTTTTGTAATCGATTCTTAATATATATTATATATGTATACTTAAATTTTGCCTACTCCTTTCTCTGTCCTTTGGCCCATTAATGTTTCCAATGGTTATTTAAACATTTCTTTTCATGCCTCTTCAACTGTATAACAATGAGATGCATATTTTTTTCTCATTTTCTCTTTGCAATCTCCATTTTCATATGTCATTAAATCTGACTGATGTTATTCACATTCAGAGACCTGGGTTGGGCTCAGTGGGCTTGGTATTGAAACTTTGAATTCTTGATTCAACTTTAGGTTGCATTGGGTATATCACCTAAAGCGATACAACGTTACTTGGTATTTAGAGGTTTTAGGGTGTTCTAGAACTGGTGATCAGATCATTTTAGTGTGCTTAGGTAGGGTAGGACTAATTCAGACTCGTTTACTTGGGCTGTTTCAACATCTACATTTCACTTTTCAACTTTCTGACTGATATTGGTTTGTGCATCTCTTTTGCATCTGTTCGTCATAGTTACCTTTCCAATCTGTCTTTCTTCCTGTATATATTTTAAGTGCAAGGAGTGGTAAAAGATCCCATTATTCCACCCCTTTCCAGCTACATTCTACATTATTGTTTCAACAAATCCTTAACATGGATTGGATGTGTATATTTCACGTCTTTTTCAGATTTAGTGCATGACTGCCACATTATTGCTCTATGTAGACTGTCACATACATTGCTCGTTAATTGTGTGCTTTCCTTTGGTGTGTTGCTTTTTCTTCGCCAAGCTCTAAACCCTAAAAATGTCAATTCTCTTACCTATAACCCAATCGTCCTTCCGTCATTGTAGAGAATTCTTCACTTGTTTCTTCATCATTTACCATAAACAAGTTGATGCTCTGGATATGTTTTGTTAATGCAACATCTTCCATCCCTTGTAGCTCTTGTTCTACAAAAATATTTTATAATGAAAGTACAGATTGATTCTGCTTCTAAAATTCTTGCTGTGTAGGCCTGGAAATCTGGAATAGCCAATACATGATAGTTATTTCTTTTTTATTGCCATTTTAAATTCTCTTGTTCTGAGAGCTTCATATTTGTCTATTAGATTTAACTATTTCACTGCCTTATCTATTGATGCCTTTTAAACACATATTCCACATCATTTCAGAAAATCTCCTCAATGAACCCTGGCTCATAGTTTGTACATTGACTTGCATATTCTGCACAAAGGATTTGGAATTTCTCATCTATCTTCACTATTCTCTGTGCCACTTGCATAACTGCTCCATCTATTAACTATATATCGACAGCGGAGGTGGGCATATTTCCAAGCCATGTTTCAACACTACTAGTTCACATCTAACATCTTTCAAGTTTGTGTTCCTTTGGTGCAATTGGAAATAGAGAGCAATTGGAAATTCTCTATTTTGATCTTCGCCTTTTTTTTTCCCTCTGTAAAACTTTGACGTGGACTTTACTTTGTGAAGTTTTCTAACTGTCACGCTACAGTCTTACATCTACCAAGTTAATTGAAACATTGAGGCGTATGTGTTTCTTTCTTGTCAGTTCATGAGCTAAATTTGATATCAATGGGTATGAAGAGAAATTTAGGCTCAAATATCTGACATTATAGGAGTGTTTGAAGCCTTGATAACTTTTGTAACCATAAGAGGCTATGCAGAAATTTCTTGTCGAAAATGTAATAATATCTTGTTTTTACAACCACCATCCCAGTTTCTGCTGTGGGGCTCCATAGCTTACCTAGGATTAATCTTCACTTTTAAAACGTGATGATGGATTGCATTGTGGTGTAGAAACTGGAACAAATTAGAAGAGCATGTCTTACAATTAGGTTTTTTTCAATCCATGGTGTCCACCTGTCTAAATTCCTCCTCTCTCGTTCATATCTGGTAGACGTTCGAATTAACGTTGTGCATTTAACATAGGATGCTGACATATTTTGCCAAGATTGATTTGTGACACTAACCTTTGTTTTCTTGACCTGATCCAGGTGTGAACTTATCTCTCCTCTCTCGAGTCATGTCATCTCGGCTAGCTCGTGGAACATACAATGGAGGGTTATTGTCTACGGAAGCTGGCACTCTTGCTCGTGTGGTTGCTGATGGTACGATAACATTGGCCGGATACTTGGGCGAGAACAAGCTCTTGAACATCACACTACTCCCATCCCTGGTAATCTGCGTCGGTTCCATTGCTGCAACGTTGCTCACCTACAACTCTCTCTTTTAGTTGTCATTCTTTCCCTACCCTCAAGTCCCTGCATCCAATTGGTTACTAAAAGAAACAGGGGCCCCATTTGATTGAGTTGCTCTGTCTGCATGATGTGTCATATTCTTTGAGCTGTTGCTCCATGGATTTTTTATGCACAGTAAGTTCCCTGTCAATTCAAACACCTGCCTGTAAATCTGCAGGCTATATTTGGATAGCTTTCCATGGATGAGCTTGTTAATATTTCTTGACTGGTTATGGGAAGCATCATAAATTGGTCTTCATGCAGGTCGTCTTGTTTTGTTGGAATTGAAATAACATCTGCACCTAAAGTGATGATGAAGAGGAGTAGAGGTTAACAGTTTGTTCAGTCAGTCAGATATCTATCCTCTCTATATTGTCGGTTACGACAAATTAAAAGTGAATGAGTTTCATTGATAGTCAAGTGAGGATGATCCCGAAGAAGTGTGAGAGATATGTGCATGATATGATAGATGTGACATGTTTTAAAGATGCGTATGAATGTTATATGAGATAATTTTTTTTAAATGACATGAAAGTGTATTTTCATACATAAACTTCTATATATAATTTCAAGTTCCCTTAGAATAGTCCTAAGGTATTATCAAAACTTATCCACTATATATAACTATATATATATATATATATATATATATATATACGTGCAGTGTGCACCGACCGCACACCGTACGTAATCGCGACCATATATATATATATATATATATATATATATATATCAATAATGATTTTTGGGTCCCAATTCATATGCTCCATCTAAAGCCCCATGAGGTGGCAAAGATGAAATATCTAAATTACCGTTCATTCCCAAATTTTTTTTTCATATTGTAACCGATCCCACAATTAATGGTCCACAATCAATGGGAGGTGGTTATGATATTTTTTTTTTTGAAAATAAACAATTCAATTTAAATAAACAAACAGAAAACTCTTACGATCTGTTTCGTCTATACATATTGTTTTTTCCATGATCTGTTGTTTCTTCTCTTTTTTTCGAAAACAATCATATCAATCGAAAGAGATTGTGATCACGAAACACATATTGATTCATTTATTTTACAAAAATAGAAAATTCAATCCGATTGCAGTTTTTGCGAGGATTTCGATTTTGATTTCGATTGTAATCTTTTTTTATCTTGTATTTGTTAAGGGTATTTGTTAATTCAAATCCTGTATTTAAATTTGAATTCCAATTCTATTTTTATGAGAAGAAATTTGTCATTTTTTGTTCATATGGTTTCACCCAAATCAAAACCCTAAAATTCAAAGTTTTTATAAATATGTTAGGTCAGAGAGAGGATTTCATGGTGCCACCTTTTGTGGGATTCAGTTATGAGGTTTAATTTAAATATTAGTTAGTTAGAATTTATTTTTAAAATTATAAGAAGGGTAGTCTTGTCATTGTCATTTTGATAGTTAGAAAAAGTCAAATAGGGAACCAATAGGAGAGTGCCACCTATTGGGGCTCACAAATGGGGTTTAATTTATGGGGCCTAGGTAGCAGCATCCTATATATATATATATAGTCGAGTGATTCAGTGCGGGAATGCGGGAAGCGACGTAGGTCGTTCGATCGCGGGTCTATCGCATCCAACGGTCGATGTGAATCGCACCCGACCGTCCGATGCGATGGACCCGTGATCGGACCGTTGGATCACGGGTCCATCGCATCAGACGGTCGGGTGCGATTCACGTCGACCGTTGGATGCGATGGACCTGCGATCGGACGACGCACATCGCACGACCGCACCGAGCGCATATTATCGGAAATATATATATATATATATATATATATATATATATATATATATATATATATATATATATATGGACTCGTGATACTATACGGTCGTGCGGTCGTCGATCACGGGTCCATCGCATCGGACGGTCGGGTGCGATTCACGTCGACCGTTGGATGCGATGGACCCGCGATCGGACGACGCATGTCGGATCCGCACGACCGCACCGACCGCATATTATCGGAAATATATATATATATATATATGAGTTACGATTACGTGCGGTGTGCGGTCGGTGCGGTGCGCGATCACGGGTCCATCGCATCGGACGGTCGGGTGCGATTCATGTCGACCGTTGGATGCGATGCACCCGCGATCGGACGGCCCACGTCGCACACCGCACCGACGGCACACCGCACCTAATCGTCGGCAATATATATATATAGTAAAGCGATAATATGCGGTCGTGCGGTCGCGATCGTGGGCCGTTCGATCGCGGGTCCATCGCATCTAACGGTCGACGTGATTCGCACCCGACCGTTCGATGCGATGGACCCGTGATCGACGACCGCACGACCGCAGGATATCACGAGTCATTCGTATTTATGATTAGGTCCCTGACATCCAACCCCCCTTATGGTTTTTTGCAGATAGGACCCCGGATCATTCGTATTTATGATTAGGTCCCTGATCAACTCTTTTAACCACTCTAACCATGGTTATTTGTAGGTAAGACCTTGGGTCACTGATATTTATAAATAGGTCCCTAAATATTAGGACCAAACACTTAACCGGGCACTTACCAAGTTTTTTTCTTTGAAGAGGGTCTAAGTTCTCTCTCTACTATTCTAGCCATAGATATATTTCTCTACTATTTTTTCTCTCTATTTTTTGTATACTGCATATATAGAGATTTTATCATTTGCTTTAAGGATTTTATTTATTTTCGCATTAGGATTTTAGTTTTTATATTTTTTGTATTTATTGCTAATTGCTCATATATAGGAATTTTAGGATTTTGGTATGTATTGCGTATTGGGATTTTAGTTTTTATAATTTTTGTATGTATTGCTAATTAAATAGGTCTCTAAATATTACTGCCAAACACTTTATTAACCGGACACTTACACGTGTCTTTTTTTTTCTTTGAAGATGGTCAAGTTCTTTTTCTCTACTATTCTAGCCATAGATATATTTCTCTCTACTATTCCTTCTCTCTATTTTTTGTATACTGCTCATATATAGATATTTTATCATTTGTTTTAAGGATTTTATTTGTTTTCGTATTGGGATTTTAGTTTTTATATTTTTTTGTATGTATTGCTAATTGCTCATATATAGGGATTTTAGGATTTTGGTATGTATTGCGTATTGGGATTTTAGTTTTTATATTTTTTGTATGTATTACTAATTGCTCTTGGTATGTATTGCTTATGTATAGTTGGTTATATATTGCTCATATACAAGGATTTTATTTATTTTCATGTAGGGATTTTAGTTTTCATATTTTTTGTATGTATTAATTATGTATGCATTGTTCATGTATTTTGTGCATATTGCTCATATGCAGAGATTTTATTATTCATATTTCATATGCAGAGATCTTATTTTCATGTATATACAACTCATATAAAGTGGTTCCGTGAATGCTTTATAAACATTTTCAATTTATTTTTTATTAAAAAATAATTTGTAAATATTTTCAATTGTCTTTCTATTGAAAATTAATTTGTATTTATTTTATGGGAACTCTCAAATTTATCATCTCACGGAGCAGTCTTCCATTTATGTAGCCATAGTAGAATTCAATTAAGATATAATCACAATTATTTATTTCATTACAAATTATGAGCTTATTTTAAAATAATATTTTTAAACAATATACATTTTATTTTGTTATTCATTATTCATTATGTGTATCTATGATTAATAATTAACACGCGTATTAGCGCGTGCATTTCTGTTATAATTACTACTCTATATTTTAGTAATATGGCTCACTGAACTAATCATATTATTTTGTACCATAATAGAATTCAAAGTTCTTATTAATGCGCCATGTTAGAATTCAATTTAAATATAATCACTGCCATTTATTTTTGATTAAAAGGATAAAATAACATAATGTTTTGAAAATCATGAGCCTATTTTAAAATAATTTTTTAAACAATATACCTATGATTAACACACGTATTAGCGCGTGCAATTAAACTAGTATCCTTTTAAAATAAATAATTACTAGTTTTATAAACGCTGTTGTCAAATGCACGTGGGTTTTAAGTTTTTCAACTTTGTTTTTTTTTTGTAAGACTTTCATTTTTTAATTTACCGTTATTTTTTTATGATCATTATTTTTTGGATTAATAATAAGAATGAAAAAAAATAAAGGATAATGTGAAATATTTATCGAATCTATCTTTTTAATATTAATGAATGGTGATGATGGTGTCACATTATTATTTCTTTTTGTTATTTTTTATTAGATTTAGATTGACATAATTATGAAATATAGATAATAAATAGCTAAGTTCGGGTCAAATATGAGTTTCCATGTTTGGTCTCATTTTTCATCGTGAAATAGTCATTTTGAGGAAAAATCTATTTCATAGTTACAAGTATATATATCGAAAAGCTCTTTCCAACAACTATTGATCACCCCAACTGGAGTTATACTTGAAAATTTATGAAATTTTGAAGAATTTTGGATATAATTTAATTCTTAATATTTTTATATCTATATGTATATTGGATAATATCATATATATATATATATCCAATCTTAATGGTTTTTTTTTGCATCATTATATTCAAGTGATATTCTGGTTCCAGAGTTTCAAATGAGATGTTTTTATAATTTAAGGTTAGTTGAGGGGTATATATGTAGAAAATTTATTTTATGTTGTAACATATCTCCTTTATGTGTAATTTTATAATAAATTTTATAAATGATTTATTTAATTATTATTAAAATTTTATTATATCATTTATGTATATATAATATGGTATTTAAAAAAATTGAGAGTATTGGTTGTAGGCGGCTTTCTCAAAAAAATTTTTTTGTTCACATGCACATCATGTGTGGGGGAAGACTAGTGTTGAACTATCCAAAAAGTTAATTCCATTTAACATATAAGATAATAACTTTATATAACATTAATTATTTTTTGTATTATAATAGAATTAAAGTGAGATATTTATAGAATACAATTGAGATATTTTTAATGAACGCCTCTTTAATTTTAAATTATTAAAATTTTGAATATATTTATATGTTAAACTTAAATTTGATTTTGAAATCTTAAAATATATTTATGATTTATCTAAATCTAATATAAAATCTTAAATTTTGAATAAATATATATAAATAATTAATAATTTTATAGAAAAAATAGAAATGAAAAAAATTGGTTCACTTTCCCCAATAACAAAAAGGAAAAATCCAAATACCCCCCTCTGGAAATTGTTCTAAATTCATATAACCCCTTGACTTTTCCTAAAGTCCATATAATCCCTTGAAAACACTTATGTAAATCTAAATAACCCCCCAGATAAACTTTTGTCGACAAATAAAGAACATTGTGCAAATATTTTGTTTGCTTAATCCTGACTGTACACACAATATTCTAAACCCCTTTATAGTTTGTTAAAAATGTTAAAAATCATATGTAAATAATGATTTTACCCCTCTAGATTATAAAACCCTATATGGAGGGTTAAAAGTGTTATTATATAGAATATTTCGTATTTTTAACACATTGCATATAGTTTTTGCTATATTATGTTTTCAATCAGAGTTAACTAAACAGACTATACGTATGATATTCTTCATCTGTCAACGAAAATTTAACCTTCTTCCGAGTCAAATAACCTTCGTTTTCCTTATCTAGTTTTTCGTTTTATGTAATTCTCTCGTTCCTTTTTTTTTACTCTTATATTCGAACATGTACTACGACATTTCTATTAATAAAATCGTGGTAGATAGTCTACCTTTGTCCCAAAAACAAAAAAAAACAAAAATTTAACTCAAGGGTCTATTTGAATTTACATAGGTATTTTCAGGGGGTTATATGAACTTTAGAAGAAGTCAGGGGGTTATGTAGATTTTGGGTAGTTTACAGGGGGTTATATGGATTGGTCCATAAAATAAATATTTTCCAAAATCTTTCCCAGACCCAGATATTGAAGAATCAGACGGTATATCTCCTTCCGATCACTCACGTGTTTACACCTACAAAGCGCACGTGCACAGGAACACCCCCCCATCAGATTCTCTGTTTCCGTTCCGATTTCGAACAAGTCACAATTTACTTCCCTGCGACTCTTCCTCAAATCCCCCCATAAACAGTAAAAAAAAAAAAAAAACTTCGAAACAAAAGACGAGATAGAATTCATAGAGAAAGAGAGAGACGGAGATGGAGGCGTTGGAGGGGACTGTGGAGAATT
This sequence comes from Acorus calamus, assembly GCA_030737845.1. Taxonomy (NCBI): domain Eukaryota; kingdom Viridiplantae; phylum Streptophyta; class Magnoliopsida; order Acorales; family Acoraceae; genus Acorus; species Acorus calamus. Next base: position 7,249,152 of record CM060868.1, read on the forward strand.
TGTTGGAGCAGGAGAGCCTGAAGTGGGTCTTCGTGGGTGGGAAGGGAGGGGTCGGGAAGACCACTTGCAGTTCAATCCTTTCTATACTTCTCTCCGCCGTCCGATCGTCGGTCCTCATCATCTCCACCGACCCTGCTCACAACCTCAGCGACGCCTTCCAACAGAAGTTCACCAAGAGCCCTACCCTCGTCAATGGATTCTCCAACCTCTACGCCATGGTATTGGGTTTGTGGTTTTGGGGTTGTTTGATGGTTTTGAGAAGTGGGTTTTTCTTATATGGCCCTATATGTTTCTGATCCAATCTTGATTTATGCGATCTCTGATTCTGTGATCTCAAGGTCTCATCTTTGTTGGGTTCAAAATCTGGAATAAAACGGTTTTCTTGATTGTTTGGTAGAGAGAAAGAGAAAAGGATTGGTCTGAAAATTGATTTTTGATTGTTTATCTTTTTCGATTTTTATTTTTTCAGGAGGTGGATCCTAGTGTGGAGAATGATGATTTGCCAAATGTGGAAGGGATGGATGGTTTTATTTCGGAATTAACTAATGCAATTCCGGGGATTGATGAAGCCATGAGCTTTGCTGAAATGCTCAAGTGAGTTGAATTTATTTGAATAATCTATTTTTCTGAATGGGTAGGAGATTCTCGAAATTTATAGTTTTCCTATCACTATGCCTTGCGTTATGCTGAATGGCTGGATTCTCAAACCTGCTATTTCATAATATCTCTTCCATATTCTGAACATTGGAGAGTGCATATGTTTCACATGCACATGTTTTTGTAACCCTCTCACCAATATGCAATTTGGGAATGATGTGCCGATAGTAACAATCATAAAATGCAGTCAAATTGGGGATAGATTCTGGAAAAGTTTGAATTAACAAAAAAAATAATCTAAAATGCAATATTTACAATCCTAAATCAAATTCATGATTTCCTAATGAACCAATGATGCAGCAAATTAGAATAGGACAAAAACTTGTATGCATTAGATCTGAAATTATAGTACTTTAGTTCAAGCAATATCATCAAAAGTAATATGGAAATTTAATATTTCATGTACATCAAAATATTTTTTTCTTTTTGAAGAGAATATAGGTGAATCTAATTTCAAGAAACCCCTGAAAAAAGGAGACGAGGCATCTCCTTACGTCATAAAGAAAGGAAAAAATTACAATGATAACCAAATATATATATATATATATATATATATATATATATATATATATATATATATATACTATCCACTTCCCCAACTGTCGCCCATAATGGATCTAGGCAAAAGCTCCTCTAAAATGAATTTACGCAATTTTTTAAGCATAGAAGAAATTGTGGCCCAAGTATTTTCCAAATACATTCTTTTTTGTGCTGAAAGACTCCCTCGTTCCGCGTTAACCGAATGGGCCAACAAATTGCATGGGAATCAACCATTGGAACTTAGCATGATTACTCCTATCCCCTTTTTTCTTCCTGGAACCACTTCCACATACCTTCAACATCCTAAAACAGACAAGTTGTCCCCAGAGCCTTCCCAATCTTCTTCTAGATTTGGGTGCTAAAGGAACATGAGAAGAGGAGATGTTTTGGGATTCTTCCTCCATGCCACACAATCCGCACATAGTATCACCATCATTTGACCATTTCGCACATTAATTTTGGTGAGGAGCTTGTTTAGGGAAAGTAGCCCCATAAAGCCTCTTATCTGCAACGGTGATAAGGCACCCCAAATTAGCACTCGAAACAGGCCGTGAGAAGATGAGGAAGCGGGCCATTGTTGAGCCACCGATATAAGGATCAAATGAAAAGCCATTCTGAGGAGACAATATATCAAAATATTACAAAAAGACAAATGTGCATGAGATAAACGAAGAAAAGTAAGATAATCAATGTCCAAATCAAATTCACTATCTTCATCATCAATGTCCAAATCAATCCACCATTTGTTGCCGTGTGATTATTTTATATTCTTGTAGGATTTGTGTGAGTTTTTTTTTAGGGTTTCAAGTGGGAGAGGAGGTGTCAGATATTTGGGGGATGTAGAGATTTAGGTTTAATGAATCAAAGAGAGAGCGTATTTCAAATTCCTTTTTCTTTTTATAAATGATAGCCTTCTAGCCTCATTATATTAGTGAACGAGAATGTCCAAAGCATACAAACAAAGCAAAGGTCAGTATGCTAAGGGATTTCAATGGCTAATTCCTCAAGTGGTTTATTGGTGTATTTGGTTGACTCGAAATGAAGGAATCTTTCAAAAAAAGAGGTTGTATGTGGAAAATACTTGGGTGAAAATTTCATATACACTAAGGGATTGGGTGGACATGATTCTCCAAGTGGATAATCCTTCCTCCATTATGGGTCACTCTTGGTTTGTGAGGAGTTAGTTGTTTTACTTTTTTAATCGATTGGGAGTTTGTTCATTTTCAATTGTTCTTTTATGCTTTCTTGGAGATCCCTTGTCTTCATTTGTTATGGGGTTTTTAATTAATAAAAGTTTCTACTGTTTTCCAAAAAAAAAGAAAAGGATAGTACAAAAGTAAGTAAAAGCATCAAGAAGGTTTTTAGTAAAAGAGGGATTTATTAAGCAAACCAAATAGTGCAAACAATCATAGAAAAATTACTCTTGGATATCAAGATCCCCTTGATGAAGTTATTGAGCTAGCGCCAACACAAAAATGACCCGAGTCTTGAGTAAATTCGATCGCCAACTCCCATATATTTTTTTGCATATGGTATTGCGCCCTTGAACAAAGCCTGGCTCCACATCAACAATGTAGACCAAACCACGGGTGACACAGTAGATTGGGAGATATTTGCTTGAACACTCTTGTCCCCTTTCTTCCTCAGCTTCTTCTTGGTCTCCTACATCCCCTCTAGTGATGATAAATCAGCCCCTAACCCTGATGCCGAGCTTAACCATCCTCAAACGGATCTAGTCATCGGAGAGAACAAAAAGGTGCTCCACATCTTTTGACTTCACCCTGCATAGGACACACATCAATTCCTCTTCTGGAGCCCACCGTGCTCTACGGGGTTTCATCAGAATCTTCTTCAAGTACACCGTCCACATGACAGCTTTGACCTTGAGCGGGAACTTGTACCTCCTTTGATTTGTGTCATCGCCAGCGTAATCAGCTTGGTCCTGTGGGCTGTGGGCATGAGTCCTAATAACTCAGAGAGGCCCTCCCTGGGCCTCAGCTTCCACAGTCCACACCATAATGCGGTGCTCCTCTGTGCCCCTTATGAACTCCTGCAAGTCACCTGACAGCGCCACACAACTGACCACCTCCTCATGATTGAGGTTCCTATGAACCAAGACCTCCCAATGTCTCCCATCCTCATCGTCCAACCTGAACTGGAAAAATTTTCTATCCTTGTTGACAACTCAAAAATCCTTGATCCCTGATCCAAACATCATGCTAGATGAAACGGAATCACAAGCCCAATCCTCCACTGAATGGCCTTGGCAAACCCATTCTGACAAGGTAATCATTCTCTAAATTTGGGAGAATGTGCATTGGAACTATTTGTGAAGGAAGGGTGGTCCTAAGTGGTCCATGGTATAATCATTACTTCTAGTTAAAAGATTTTCAAGTTAGTAGTTCTTAGTTGTGGATGTAGAAGTGATACCAGCTTTTTAGAGAAGATTTCACTAAGGGGCTGTTTGGAAACTTGTTTGGATGCACTTTTGCAACTGTGTTTTCAAATGGTTTAATAAAACATGATTAATTTAAAAGTTTGTTTCAGTTGTTGGTACAAAAATATGCTTTTAGAAAAGAAAAAAGTGAGCTTCCTAAGAACCGAGTATTATTAAACTACTTTTTGAAAAATTATACTTTTTAACGGTTCCCAAATGGACCGTAAAGCAATTTTATCTTTGAAAAATTAAAAGATGGTGATGTCTGTCTGTAACAAGTTAAATTTGATGATATTGATCATTTGCTGTCTATTTGAAGTGTGAAAGATATTTTTTTGATGATTTTGAACACGTTAATGTATCTTTCAATTTATTGCCTTTTTTACATGGTTGTGATTGACACCTCCTGACATTGTCATATTGTCTGATTGCATGTTGTCATTACTACTGTTTATTGTTCATCTATTTTTTGTTATCATTTTGTCTTATGACAGGTTGGTTCAAACAATGGATTACTCAGTAATAGTGTTTGATACTGCTCCAACTGGCCATACACTGCGGCTACTGCAATTCCCATCGACCTTGGAGAAAGGGTTGGCGAAAATGATGACATTGAAAAATAGATTTGGAGGACTTCTAAGCCAGGTATCCTCCCAAGTCTTGCAATGTATGTAGTTTATAAGTTTATTTATTTATAGACTCACTGGCTCCAGAATGCCAAGAAGATATTGCATGGATAGTGGAAAGGGTTTGCCAGGGCAGGGAAAGTACTGTAGCTGGAGCTGCAAGTTGTTTTTCTAGTTTTATGATGTACTTCTATAGATCTGATACTGTTAGATGATTTATCTCATGAATTTAGGACATTTTTCTTTATTGTATCGGCGTGTTCTTAAATATTCTGACAGACTGGTGCAAATGCAAGTATGCTCAACATCATACTTGCATGAAGCAGTAATGTGGAAACTTTTCTGTTGAGCTCTTGTATTGGATGGTTTTTTTTTTTTTTTTTGAAAATGAAATGGTAGGCTAGCTCTTGTATTGGATGGTTGGGGTGCAATGGAAGGATGTTTAGAATGAAAGAAACATATTTTCGATGGAAGGTGGTGTCCACCAAACTCCATTAAATAGAAATGGAAACAACCATGTACAAGCAAAAAGAAAAGAAAGATAGGAAGGATAGAGAGGAAGAAGGTGATAAAATGAATGTTCCCAACTAGCCCCTATAGAGGAATGTACTCTTTTACTCCATTAGAATTGGGCCTTCCTCTCTACAAAAATCTCCTCTGGTCAGAGAACATGGTTGTACCAATTGTTAAGAAAGCACAAGAAGCCAAAAATATTGAATGATGAAATGTTAAAAAATTGAAGTGGATCAGTTATATGTCAATATTATCTTGAATGTAGGATGAAGCTGGAACAGGCCCAGGGTGAAAGTTTTCCTGTGTTATGCATAGCAGTCAAATGATTACAGATGCATCCAAGGGTGGGGCCAAAATCTGTTAAAGGCCTCCAAGTCCATCTGAGCCTGCCCAGTTGGACTTGTTGGTGGTTGCTAATTTGGAATTGTGCTGTTTCGTTTGTTGGTAAAATGTTTCCCATGAAAGTTTCTTGTATGGAATATTCGGTACATTAAACTTTTTTTGTTATAGATAAATATTTAAGTGCATTGTCTGGATTTGTTTTATCATTTGTGCATGCTAATGCTTGTTCTTTTTATTTGGGTGTGGGAACAGTATTCAATTTCACCATTTTCTGTTGTGGCATGTGTGCAAGGTTACACTAGTATTAAACCTTTGTTAAATCTTGAAGTGAGTGACATATATGCTACTGTTTGTGCCAGGCAACTCGTATGTTTGGTCTTGATGATGAATTTTCTGAGGATGCCATTCTTGGAAAGCTTGAGGGCATGAAAGGTGTCATTGAACAAGTTAACAAACAATTCAAGGATCCGGTAGTATCATACTTCCAAGATGTTCTTTATATTTGATTGAAATTTGGGACACTGTTATTTCATTATATCTTTGATGAATTACCTTTGTTTTTACTCTTGTTTCTTAATTGATTAAAATTCACAAAATTAGTCATCTTAAATCTCCTTGATCATTTTTATATCTTCTATATGTTAATAATCAGTTATTTCTCTTATAGTGATGTTTTATATTATAAAGGCAAAATTAGGTTCTAAATTTCTATGGTACTTATGATGTAATTGATTATTTATTGTGTTCATGGATTCTGCTCTTAAGTTGAATCAGGTCGGTCCATCAAATCACTCATTGAAAATATAATGGCATGATGCACAGTATATACTAGTTTATCCTTGTATATGAATTTTTTGATAAAAAATATATATATTCATATTATTCAAATGTATACATTATTTTTATGGAAGTACATGCTCTATTTAGTAAGGTACACACCAAAAAAAATGTTACGGCTGCAAGTAGGGGCTGTCCTTAACGTTTCCCTTTCTTTAACTGCGTTCATAAGCTAATTCAATTACAAGACCCACATTAACATATTCACATGTTTCACTTTCAGTCATGTAGAGTTTTTTGACCCATCAATTTTTTTTTACCTTGTACAGGACCTGACAACCTTCGTATGTGTTTGTATCCCGGAGTTCCTCTCTCTCTATGAAACAGAGAGGTTGGTCCAAGAACTTGCCAAGTTTGAGATCGACACTCACAACATCATCATTAATCAAGTCCTTTTCGATGATGAAGGTTCAATAAGAATTTAGACATCCCCTCTACGGGTTTCACCTGTGCAAATGACTCATTTTCACGAGGCCTCAAGCTCCTTTCCGTTACTGATCATGCATTAAACTTTCTTGTTTTGTCACAGTTGTTGAATCCAAGTTGCTCAAAGCACGGATGCGAATGCAACAGAAATACATAGACCAGTTCTACATGCTCTATGATGATTTTCACATCACGAAGTTGCCCTTGCTTCCCCAAGAGGTATGATAATTTTTCAGGGTTCTGTCAAATCATGGAGGACCATCCATTCCGAGATGGGCGTTGATTCACTTAGTTTGTTTTATAGCCCCATTCGTAGTCATCACATCTCTTACAGTTATACACTAACACAATATATGAAAACATTGAATGTTGTATTTACTCCAGAGTACGTCGTCAGTATATGCTCTATAATGAAAAATGTAAAATATATGCATTCAATTCATATGGATATGTTCTTTTTTTTTTTTTAAAAAAAAGAATGCAATTAATTAGCCAGGTATATACTAAGAAAAAAATCAAAATGTGTGCCTACAAAAGGAACATTTTCTTTCCTGATTAATTAGTTGGGTTGGCTTTGCAGGTTTGTGGAGTTGAAGCCTTGAAAGAGTTTTCACACAATTTCATCAAGCCTTACAAGCCTGCCATTACCAGAGGCACTATCGAGGAGCTTGAGCTGCGGGTGTCAACGTTGAATTTACAGCTTGAGGAGGCAAATGTGGAGCTTGACAGACTACGAAAAGGGAAGCAACAGGCTGATCATTTTGACCCGCTTTAGTAGTCTTTGTTACACCTTTTCTTGTTTCTCTCTCCTTTGGCTGTCCAATGCATCTGAGGATCTGAGTCGTGCTATTTATTGTTCGTTTTTATTCCCTCGGCGATTTGATTGTGGACTATATGTCTGATTCATAAGTAGGTGCCAAGTTGCATTCATTGTATGCCCTCACAAAATAATGTAGTTAATATGTTGATAGTGTTCTCATGTCTGGTGCTAGTGGTCTTGTATTCCATCAGACTTCAGGAAGCCTCCTACTTGTATCAACATCATGCTACAGGTAGATTGACTATAAAAAAAAAGTTGCTTTGAGAAGGACAAATTATAGTTTCCACTAACTATGTAGAATCATAATACAAAGATTCAAAAGTAATTCTGTATAATGAATCAGTACCTCTATCTTATCATCTTATTTTTTGCTTTTCTGTGAACAAATTGTATACACTGAAGGGTTTTAAACCTGCTCATACAACAAAAAGTAGTGAATAGCAACTCCCTGATAAGCTTGGGACATTACCCACGATATAGTCATTTGGACAATGTTACACTTGGGTGTGTTTGGTTGTGTTATTGCGATTGCAAGAAGCTACGTTTACATTCGTGCAATCAAACAGTTTTGCAATCGCAGTTTTAAATCCAGCGATTGCAGATAAATAGTGTCCAAAAACTGTGATTTCAAAAAGCTGAGAAAGTGAGCTTCTTGCAGAATCAGTTTTGCAATCGTAGATTCTTGTAAAATTAGTTTTGCAATTGCGCAACCAAACGCACCCTCAACCTTGTTTCACCCTGCACCTTTTTTTTTATATCTAAATAGGGTTTTTTAGTTTTAAGTCCCTCTATATATACTTATTTAGATCTCTCACTTTTTCATACTTTGATTTTAGTCCCCAGGTTTAAAGGACATTTCTTTTTAGTTCCTTTTAGGGACTAAAAAGAAAATCAAATAATTTAGGGATAGGTCCCTCTCAGGATTAAAACAAAAAATCTGGGGATTAAAATCAAAATATGAAGAAGTGAGGGACCGATTATTAAATCCTATAGTTTATGGGGACTTAAAAATTAAAAACCCATCTAAGTAATATTCCCCCATCTAATAAGTTGTGTAACTTGCAAAGAAAGAATGAGTTATATACTCCAATAAAATGTTTGAACTGATTTTATAGAATGTGTAAAAATAATTTAATAGTGGATGGATTTCGTTGATGGTGAAGCTCTCTTTCATTTTGTATTTCTTTCATTTGCTAAAATATAGTATTTGTTGAGCTTGAATCTGGTTGAAATTTGTTTTAGTCAGTTTTATCAGTATCAAAATGCATAGTTTATAAGTTGAACTAGACAGCCTATAAATCAAATTACGCATCTCCTATTGACGAGCGGAGCCCGGATTTAGAACAGGGGTGGGGGCAAGGTGACATAAGGGTCCGTTTGGATCAATCCAAACACCGCATTTTTAAACATAACGTAATTGGACGCCGAAACCTACATACAAACGTCGTTTGGCGTTGACATCTCGATGAGAATGCGTTTGCGTCCACCGTGTAAATTGGGCGTCTCTCGAAACGCCTCAAAACAATGATTCCATCGACGCGAATAGGCTGCTTGACCATCTAAGGTGTGAAATGACCACTATACCCATGGAAAGGTGATTTTATTAATAGGGTTCAGGGGTAGTTTGGTAATGTGGTGTGTTTGCGTCGGCCACACGAATAACAAGCCAAACAAGAGGGGCATTAGGTTGGGGAGGCCTTCGTTGCGCAGATGTCCCTATCCCCCTTTAAATACATGTTGCGGCATCCAACCTACTCCCAAACGGACATTTAGGGTGCGTTTAGTTGCGCGATTACGCTTCATTTGCGATTGTAGGAAGCTGTGTTTACAATCGTGCAATCAAACAGTTTTATTGTAGCTGCTTCCTGCACAGATTTCATGCAAATAGTGCCAAAAAACTATGATTTTAAAAACCTGAGAAAGCGAGTTTCTGCAGAATTAGTTTTAAAACACAGATTCCTGTAGAACCAGTTTTGCAATCACACAACCAAAGTGACTTTAGAGTAAAAAGTGAGAAGCATTTATAAGAAATATAAGTATATAAAAACATGATAATTTGAAGAATAAAAATATATAGGATAATCATAAAGTCTTCGGGTTAAAATTGTAAATTTCTAATTTCTCAAAACCAGATAATAGAAAACAAAGCTTTTCTCAAATTTGTTTTTATAAAAACACAAATCCATGACTCCAAATCTCAAATTTTCCAATGAATATTGATATATTTGGTCCATTTCTGTCCCATTTGTAGTTGTCATAACTAAAAAGTATATGAAATTGGTTAACATACTTCATTAGATAGATATATACTAAAAAGTAATTCATTTTTTTTCTTTCAAAAAAGTATATACTTTTTAAAAATTCAAAAACGTGTGAAATGCAAACCAAACTAAACACAACATTTTTCAATCAAATGTTGTTACACACTTACAATCCCTTTTCATCACCAATTTCAGTCTCATATGCTTAGTTAATGCCATATATTAACGAAATATATGCTTTGTTAGGCAATGTGCAGCTCTTACTCAAACTTATACCCAAATTATATTAAAATTTTGAGTAAAAACTTTATTTGATATGGTGTCTCTAATCATCACTTTATGTTTATTCAAATCTTTTAAAAAATGTAGAGTTGAAGAAGAAAAATAGCATTTTTGAGTAAATTTTGAGTATCCTTTGATTTGAGTAAAAGTTTGAGTAAAAATTTGATTTGGTATAAGTAATGGTTGAAGAATTTTTTTAACGACTTTTACACATTTGGGAATAGAATTAGAGATGCTTTTAGAAATTTTTTATATTTTTTAAAAGCGAACAATGCAATTCATTGGAGTACATTCTTCATTTTTTATAACTGCATGTATCTAATTAGATGATGTATATATTATTTTAAAATAAATCAAAATGTGTGTGAATTGAAATTGAGGCTAAAAAAAAAGGCTCCGCCTAACATTATCATTATCACTTCAATACACATTTCATTACATTATCAACCAATTTTGTTTGAATAATACAAGACAAGGGGGGTGGCTGCGGGCAGGGCCCATCCCGTCCCCCTTGTTTCTACCTCTGCTTATTAGATATGGAAAATGTTAGAATCAGTCATATTTACCAACCAAAACACAGATATCAGATGTTTTCATTTTTTTAAATATAGTATACATCTTCTGATGAAGTATATGCTTTCATAAAAAGTGCATATCACACTATTTAGAGTTGAATGAACTCATTTTTAGTAAGTGTAAGAAAATATTTAATGTGATATATACAACATCTAACGAGGTATATGTTTCACTGGATTTATAATGTGATATATATGACTGTGTTTTGGATGAGAAAAAAAATGAGTGTAACATCACTCATTTGATATTGATTATACTTATGAATCTATGTTTTATCCAATAGCTGACTGGATTCCATGGAAGAGTGAAATTTGTATCTAACAATTGGTTATACAATTTAATTTATATACCGTGTAGTTTGATTCATAGGCTATGCAATTCGATACTAACAAGATTGTCCGAAATTATTCCTGATTAAAGTTATTTCAGATTATTCCACCCAAATAATATGTGGGGCCACTGTCAAATCAACCGTCATCATCTCTTATAAATTACATGTCAAATCAACTATTATTATTTTTTCACTTTTTATAAATATTTATCCACACTTTATACACATTTTAACAAAACAACAAAATTTTATTATTACGTTACCCAACAAGAATAATTCAAAACATAACCGAACACAAAATCACTTTATCTTTATTTATACTCACTTATACTAGAATAATTGTATACTTAATAATAAGTCATATTTTGTATTCAAACAGGGCTTAATGCATCAATATGCGTAAGATTCAAAATAATGATGATAATAATAACAACAACAACAAAAGAAGGAAGAAAGGAAAAAGAGAGGATGAAGTCTCAATAAAGATTTAAAAAGTAACAGAATTGTGGGGACATCAAATCCGTCAATGACCGGTGCGTGAAGTCACACTAATCCATCTAGCAGCAACATTGCGTGATCACGTCGAAATTTTGTTCGAACTTCTAAAAACACTTTTTTATGAATGTTTTGAAATTCATATGGTTTATTTGAAATCCAAATGAAAACTCAAAATTCAATCCAAACACATCATAGCAAGGAGGGCCAAAGGGTCAAGTGCCCAAGTGAATGAGTGAGTAAGATAAATCATATATATATATATATAATAAATTAAGATAAAATTAAAACAGTTGAATACTGACTATTGATTCATATCGAAATTTTTTTTACTTATTTTTTGTATTTAATAATCTGAAATAATTTATAGAAGAGCTAGGAATTTTTTTTTCAAATCTCATTATTCCCATAAAAAAATGAAGCTTCAAAATTTTTAAAAATGAATATGAAAAAATAATTGATCACAAAAACATATAACGATATCCTTCAAGCTTATATTCAGAAAGAGATTTTAAAATTTAACTTTTAAATATTTAAGAGACTCAATATAGTAATTGTGAAAAATCAAAATAAACAAAAAAAAAAACTAAAACATCTAAATCAATGATTTTTTAACCCTTCAAAATCAAATACAAATATTCTCGTCCAAACAAATCTTTTCACAATTTTTTTAAAAGAAGACCCTTGATTCAAATCTCAATGGAGAACTAATGCACTCAGTTTATTTTGCAGCCCTATTTTCATTTACCATGTTAAATGCAATATATAAAATTAGTTAGTGTAGTATATATTGTACTATATTTGTATAAACTATTATAGAAAATGTAAATAAAATATATGTATGTATTTCATGTGAGTATGTACTTCATTTCCATAAACGATTAATAAAATTTACTATTTCCGTATATAGTTGGGAATAGATTTTAAAAAGGAGTATTTGACAATATAAGATTTTGAAGGGGTAAATATGCAAAAGACCCATTCAATTATCCTCCATTAGTCAGAACCATTTTGCATGGCCTTGGGGGCCTTGGCTCCGCCCCAACAGCCACCTTCCATCTAGATGGCCATTACAGAGAGAGTGTTCTTAGACAATTTTTTTTTAGCCTCAATTCCAATTCTATAGTGTCGATAAAAAATTATTGGATTATATACTCATATTAATGAAACATATATTTCAATTAAAATTTTAAAATTTATTAATAAATGCATCAATGTAATTTATTAAAGTATATATATTTTTTATTTTATAAAAGCATGTGTTTCATTAGATGATGCATACTATTTAAAAAAATTTAAAACATTTATATATTAGAATTATGACTAAAAAATAGACAGCAAGTACCATTATCATTAGTTTAATAATACAATGGATGATGGATCAACATATAAGTTTTAACATAAACCGACACGGACATTATTGCAATAATTTCGGTAGTTTAAACATCTAATCTGGTGTCACGTTGTTTGAGTGCGAAACAATCTTATGTAGGGACAAAGCTTGAACATTGATTAATAGCTTAGAGGCTCGGTGTGTTTCGATTTGTGGGAGAGGGTTGATATACGTTCAATCGTGTTCTTATGGAACATTTTTTTTTTTTTTGTTGATGGTATCATTTAATTGGACTCTTGACCCTTAATATATTAAGACAAGTGTCTATCATTTCATATAAAAAAAAGGCTTGAACACTGATAAAACTCCAGCTGAAAATCATGTATTAAATAAGGCGTTGTTACACTCAATTTTTTTTTACAATTCAAAATACAGTCCTATATATTTTATTAGAAATCTAGTGAAACATATATCTTGTTAGACAATGTAAATATCTTATTAAATATTTTTGTACACTTATTAAAAATGAGTTCATTCGTCACGAAATGGAGTGATACACACTTTTTATCAAAGTATATACTTCATTAATTAGATGATGTTTATTATTTAAAAAAAATATAAAAACATGTTTGGTATGAGTTTTGATTGATAAAAATGACCGAGTTTAACATTTTCCATTAGGTAATGGGTTAATGGTGGATAATGGGCTCGACAGAAGAAGCTTTTGCCCCAAACAAGACAATTAGAGTTATATAAAATGTGAAGCGCATAAAAGAGTAACACATATACCTAACAATTGATTGCACAATTTAATTAATATGTTGTGTAATTCAATTCATAGACTGTGAGACAGCTATTATTGGTTATTTCCATGTCCATAAAAAAGGCGTGATTTAAACTGAAAATGCGTGGGAAAGTCATTGGCTGTGTTTTCGTGGGGCCTCTGTTTCTATAATATGGGCATCCAATATAAAAATAATCCATTAAAAAAGAGTTGGTTACGAAAGATACATGAATATGTATGATGCAAGAAACCCTGTGCAAAGGGCACGTTTTGTTTGAGTGCCTCTGTTCCTTGTTTAAATGTAAGGATAATGTAACGTATAATTTTTTTTTTTAGTCTTAATTTTTTAAAAATAAAATATCTCATTTAATAAGGTTCATGCTTTTATAAAAACTGAAATAGATTTTTTAATTAATTATATGGATGCATTTATTAAAAATGTAAATTTTTTTTATTGAATCATATACATCGTTAGTGTAAGTAAATATTTTGATGATATTCTATCGACGCATATGAAATTTGAATTGGGGGTGAGAAAAAAAAGTGAAACAACACTCTAAATATAAAAAAAAAAATATATTTACTGATTTGATTTATCATTTTAGATTAATATTTTCAACAATTTTCATAATAGAATGAATCTAATCAATGTAATGATCAACCTGAAAAAAAAAAAATTGGGTTTCATTTATGGCAATTATGTATGCATTAGTGGATTAATCAATTTCTTATCTACAATTACTAAACTACCATTGTTACTGCTTTCGCTCCATCTTCCACCTCCACAGCACAAAAACCTAGCACTGTTATTTCCAACATCTTGAAAATCATGGTGAAATTGATTCTGAGTTGTTTGTCTGATGAATTGTTTGACATTTATTATCCTATAAAATCTGTTCACGAACTTTGGGTTTCATTGGAACAAAAATAAGGTGTTAAAAATAATGGTGTTGGAAGATACTCTTTCGCTGAATATCAAGCCTTAAATCAAAATGTAAAAATTAAAGGTTTGATTCTTGAAGAGAATGCTATTGTTGTTCCCTGGATTGACACAGAAGATCTTTTTCAATCAGCAGTTTTGGTTGTGATTTTCCTGAGATGTACAGATCAGTAGGTGTAGGATCAAGGATGACAGATCAGTAGGTGTAGGATCAAGGATAACAGATATTTTGTTAGCAATCATAGTGACACTGCTGAAAGGATTAGATAACAACTTATGAATCTAAGGTGTTCAACCTTATCTGATTTTAGATGGTGTAAGGATACATTTTTATCACAAATTTATAGAATAGATAACTCCAACAACGACTTTTGAAAAGAAAAAATTGTCTCTGGACTATCAAAGCTCTTCGCCTTTCAAATCACAGTACAATTTCTAAAATACAAAATCTCTGAAAATGATGGGATCAAGGATGACAGATATTAAACTAATTGTTGTGAGTTTATATTTCATTTGTTGTCGCCAACACTTAAATTCACACCAGTGAATTTTTCAGGTTGTATGTTAGCATCATCAAGGGTATTAATTAATGATATTATTGGAAGACATGTGCAACCAAGGGTTTGTATCAAATCTATTTCAAAATTTTGTTTGAGAAAATACAATATATTAAATGTTTATGTTACGAAGAGAGAATGGAATAATGGGAATCCTTACTAGAATGGAATGGAGTAGCAATAGGTTTGACCAATTTGCAACCCTCACACACAGAAAGAGGAGAAAAGGAAACACGACCTAAATCACCAGATTGAATAAGATCTTTAAGTCGAGACTCAGAAACATGACCTAACCTTTTATGCCACAAATCAGCATCAGAGGTGACAGCGCCAGAGAAAGCTGAGGGATCGGGTACAGGAAGATGAAGATACTCCACATAATATAGTCCGCCAATCCTACGACCAACACCAATCCTCTGCCCTGAATGTGGATCCTGTACAAAACAACCAGAAGAGGTAAAGGTAACAGTGAATCCAGAATCACACAGGCGACTAATAGACACAAGATTCATGCAAAGGTCAGGAGCATGCAAGACAAATGGCAAGGAAAGTCGGCCAGTAGGGTCAGAGGTGGTGGTGATCGATCCACACTGCGTGATGACCAAAGGAGAGCCATTAGCAGTATGAATCGAAGGTAGGTGGGAGGGTGCAGGGGAGCATGCAGTGAGGACAGAACTATCAGGTGTCATGTGATGTGAGGCACCCGAATAAAAAATCCAATAGATAGGAGTACCCGTAGTAGAAGATAATGCAAAGGGAGTAGAAGAACCAGGAATAGGCTGCTACAGAATCAGGTGGTCGAGGCACTGATTGATCTGATCAAGCTGACCCAATTGTGGCTGAATGGAGTCAAGCGGAGAAGTAGTCGCAGCGGCGAAAGGAGGAAGACGATGTCCATGTCTTCTCGGTCTATGACGTTTCTTGGTAGGTCTTCGTTTACGTGGTTTATGGTGCTCCATAGCAGGAGCGGCCCCCAAGATGCCCTCATAGATGAACGATGAAGATGACTGAGGAGACTCCATAGTGCAGAACCCCTAGGATGGGGATCAGAAGTAAACGAGGACGTAGAGCACGAAAAATCGAACAAAATGGACTCCTGAAACACCTTAATCGGACTTCTGGAGAGGAAGTTATAGCCGATTTAGTGATTCAAAGTCGCAAGGAGGTGCCGGGGACGGTGACGGGTGGCTAGTGGCGACAGAGGGCCGTCGGATGAGCCGGAGGGTGGCCGGAGGGTTTCGAGGGTTGCCGGCGGTGACCGGCGCGCGGCGGCGGTGGTTGGTGGTCGGTGGCGGTCGGCGGTGGCCGGTGGTGACTGGCGGAGGTCGGCCGGAGGTAGCGACCGGAGTCACCGGTGACGGCCGGAGTCGTCGGAGATCGGCCGGAGGTGGCGGCCGGAGGCTCCCGAGCTGCACGCGTCCGGGTGCTCGGGCGAGCTGGGGTGCGTTGGTGGGTGGTGGCTGGGAGTGCTGGGGACAGGTCTCGGACAGGATCCCAGGAAGTCCAGGATCAGTACGCGCTGCCACCAGGGAGATCCTGGAGCGCGTCCGGGAAATCTGGGAAGATTGGCGCGCGGGATTCCGGGACGCGCTGGGAATCCGCGTGAGCGCTGGCAAACCGCGTGAAAACACTGGCGTGCGCATGAAAAACGCTGGCGTGCGCGGACAGGATCCCGGTAATCCCGGAATCTGTGCACTGGCAAGCCGCGTGAAAGTGCTGGCGTGCGTGGGCGTGCGCGGACAGGATCCCGATAATCCCGGGATCTACGCGGCAGGGCCAGGGGGCACTCGGGCAGGGCACGCGCAGCAGGGTGCGCGCTGCAGCAGCAGGGGCAGGGCCCGGCGCAGCAGGGGCAAGGCGCGGCAGAGGCGCTTGGGCAGGGCGCGCGGCAGGGGCAGCGCTCGGCAGGGGGCGCTCGGACAGGGGCGGCGCGCGGCAGGGATCGCTCGGGCAGGGGCGGCGCGCGGCAGGGGGCGCTCGGGCAGGGCGCGCGGCAGGGGCGCTCGGGCAGGGGCGGCGCTGCGGGCGGCGCAACGGGCGGCGCGGCAGGCGAGGCGCGGCAGGGCGACGACGACAGCGACGACGAAGGCGCGGTAGGGCGGTGAAGACGGCGACGGCGAAGGAAGGATTCCAAAAAAAAAAAAAAAAATTTAGGGTTTTTGAGGTGGTGGCTCTGATACCATGTTACGAAGAGAGAATGGAATAATGAGAATCTTTACTAGAATGGAATGGAGTAGCAATAGATTTGGCCAATTTGCAACCCTCACACACAGAAAGAGGAGAAAAGGAAACACGACCTAAATCACCAGATTGAATAAGATCTTTAAGTCGAGACTCAGAAACAGTTTATTTAATCAGTCCAATAAACAAAATAAATGAGAATATTAATCTAAGGTTGCGTTTGAATGTGAGATTTAAAACGTTGGGATTCTTAAAATCATTCATTTTTAAACCCAGCTTTTGAAATAATTGTTTTGTTAAACACTGAAAATGTGTTTAGGTGTTTGAGAATCATTAGCATATGTTGGGATTCTTAAAATCATTCATTTTTAAACTCAGCTTTTGAAATCATTGTTTTGTTAAACATTGAAAATGTGTTTAGGTGTTTGAGAATCATTGGCATTTTAAATGCAGAGTTTATCGGGTGATGGATATTTGATCTTTTTCTAAAAATAAAATTTCTTATTTTCTGGTGGAAAAGGAATGTTGCAGAGATAATGGAGATAGAATATCTGTTTATCTCAATCCACAGAAGTGATACTGTGATAGGTCTATTACATATACTGTTTGAAATGGAAAAGACAACCTAATAATAGTTGAATCCGAATTTTAAAATTTAAATTTTAAACAATAAAAACGACAAGGACAAGAATAATTTATGGTCTAAATCAAATAAATTTAACTAGCAAATCTATTAGAGAAGTGAATTATTCCCTGATTCAAATCTATGATTTAAATAATGCAACGATTAGAAGGGAAATAACAATTATATTAAGGGTTAAAGATATCTACATCCCTACAAACATGAGTAATCTTATATAAGTCTCTGTGAAAGTTGGGATATGCACATACATGAGTCCCTAAAAACTCACAAAAACTCAATTATCATTATCGGATTAAATTTTCATTCTAATTTGATAGAATATTTTATCATCATGTAATTGTGTAAGCATTATAGTTTACATAAAATAAATATAAATTAGTTCATGTAAATATCAAATTATTCTTATAAGACTTTTTATGTTTCTTCATTTTCATTGAGGTGTTGTTTGAAAATGGTTAAAAATTTGAGGATAATTTAATCATTTCATAGTTATAGTTAAAGTTAAATAGGGTAGGTTGAGTTATAATTAATTTTTGTTGAAACCATGGATGTATATGGATTTTTGTAAGTTTTTAAGGACTTGTACGTCTGCCCCAACTTTGATAAAAACTTATATGGGATTATCCATGTTTGTGGGGACTTGAATGCCTTTAACCCTTATATTAATCGTTCAAAAAACAATTACATTAATAATCAATTGAATCCTATAATTACCAAAATAGAAAGAAGAGGAAAAATGATGGTATATTTATGACCATTTAAATTCAAATTTCTCATAAAATTTGAAATCTGAATTACAGAAAATTAAAAATTAAAATTTAGATAGTAAAAAAAATTGCATGTGTTACTAACAGACACACCCTTTGAAACTATAATATGGTTCTTCATTAATTGAGAAAAGCAATATTTTAATCTAATTACAATCTCTAATATGGTTATCCATCTATGATATTTTCTCTTCAGTCATCATAAACGGTTTATTTAGTAATACGTTAATGAAAATTTATTAATTCCAATAAGAATTTCAAATAGGTATTACATGAAATCAACTCAATGATCGTATCTTCACAATTGGACAATTGATAACCAAAACTCTTTTGATTGTTGTTACACTCAATCATTTTATAGTATAAATATAGTCCGATATACCTTATTAGCATCATCTACTCACTCTATAACAAGATACATATCATGTTAAATTTTTATATTTTCAATAAATGAAATCATTAATTTATTAGAATATATATTTAATTGTTTATTATATTATATATATATCTTATTAGATGAATTATATGATTTAACGAGGTTAATACATAATTATAATGAGTGGAGGGGGCTAATTAATGAGATATTACATTTGAGATTGTAAAAAATACTGAGTGTAATAAAGTTCATATAAATTAATTTTCAAAATAATTTTAGGGTCGATTTTTTAAAAACCCAATCTGTTTTGAAAAAAATTTAAACGTCAAGAATTTATAAAAAAAAAGGTTTAAAATGTTCAAATGTAAATTCAAATGGACCCGTAATAAGTTCCGTAACTACATTATGAAAAAAAAAATACAAACTTTGATTGATATAAACGAAATAAATTCCTTCTAAGCCGCATATGTTTTCAGTTTTTTAGAGATAAATATATTGTATTTAGTAAGATATATGTTTCTATGTATATTTAATGAATTATATGGATTTATTTATAAAAAAATAAAATTAAATAAAATGCATGTTAAATGAAAATACACAAAAATAATCTAAATATTGTAAATACTCAAATCAGTCATTTTAAAAAATTATATTTAAAAAAATCTTCTCTCATAATTTTATAAAGTATAATGACCTGACTATCTCTATGTTATCTATTATTTAAACATCATTATATATATTTAATTATTTAACATCTCAATTTAAAATAATAATAAATAATAAAATATTTATTTAAATTGTGCATGAAATTTATTATTATTTTTGTATATTTAAATGCACTATTAAGATTTAAATTATAAAAATTCAAAATTTTGTTATAAAATATTATTTTAGATAATTTAAACTTTCTAAAGTCTTTTGTGGCACTCATATATTATAAAAAATATTTATCCAAGACATTTATAAAATATAAATAAAAAAATTTTGAAAAAAAAATTTAAAATTAATAAAAATCTAAAAAAAATATCTTATAAATTCATGAATTACAATTTTTACAATTTTAACATTTTTTATAGCATACTTTAAAAAAATTAATAATATATAAAATATTCGCAAACAAAAATAATTTCTTATATGAATATTATTTTTCGATTAAATGATGGTTATGAAAAGTTAAATTGATAAGAGAGGGTTTAAAAATTACATAAAGGTATGATCGTCATTTTAGTTTCTAAAATAGTGAAATAAGATTGTTTTTGATATATTTTTAAAAGTGATTGATTTCATTTACTAGGTATGGATAAATATGATAATAAAAGAAAAACCGAATTAAGTATATATATAGGGTTTGTTTGGATATAAGTTTAAATAGATTCTGCATTTAAAAAACTAAAAATTTTGAAACTTAGATCCAAACACATTTTTAGCGTTTAATTTTTTAAACCATAATTTTCTTTTTTATGCAAAAAAAAATCTTACAATTAAAAATCTAAAAAAACATAGTTTTCAAAACTGAATTTGAATTATAAGATTTTAAAAAACTCAATATTTTAATCTCATATCTAAACAAAACCTAAATTAATATTGAAAAATTGAAATGGAATGAAACACGTTCTCGACATATAATAATAATAATTGTTAAAAAAAAATCTGAAAATATCGTACGTGTATCGACACTGCCTCTTTGACGAGCTCCATCTGTCCCCTCATCGATTTAGAACCATCTACACCGGCTGTCTCATGATTGACATGTGGCCAACTCCATAGATTAACAACCGACAAAAGAGCCGTCTCTTGCCAACAGTGCTTTGCCTTGCCTTGGTTTTCTCATCTTTCTTTCCAACACAGATTAAAAACCTCAAATTCTAACGGACAGATGATAGGGGAAAAAATTCACACTTCAATTAATACTGGTATTTTATATGGTTCAATCACCTTTATTAATGGCTTTATTAAGGAATGACAACATATTTATTAGACTTAAAATAAATATCTTTCCAAATTGAGCGTTGTCGGCCCTTGTTCAAGTATTATATAAGTTGATCGAAAATTATCAGTGTATATATTCACATTAACGAAGTATATGTTTCAATAAAAAAAAATTACATTGTTTACAAATGTATTTATGTAATTTATGTTTTATTTTTTATAAAAGTATTTATATCATTAAATGAAGTATATTATTAAAAAAAATAAAAACATTGTATATACTAGAATTGAGATTAAAACTAAGATGGTACGTACCTTTTAAAATAGTGTATATCTCATTATTTAATTTTAAAGATTCATTGTATACGTGACTGGAATTAGAAATGAAAAAAATAAAAAAATAAACTGTGTAAGCACTCTATCTTCAAAATCATTATAAACGAGTAAAAAGAGAGAGAACCATGTTCTTATGGAAAGAAAGAAAAAATCTTAATCGGCTATATATAAAACCCTTTCTGTACTCCATCAACTTCCACTGCCCAAAAATCATCAGGAGATCCATTATCCATGGCTTCTCTAGAAAACATCAACCAAGATATCCTCATCGAAGTGCTTTCAAAACTGCCCATCAAGAACCTCTTCCAGCTCCGCTGCGTATCGAAACAATGGCACGACCTCCTCTTCCAGGCTTCAAGAAAACTCGCAACAACAACAACAACCTTACCCGCATCAGGCCTCTTCTACCACCAAAACAGCAACTACAGCTACGCTCGTCTCTTGGACGACACCGACGACTACGACGGACTCTTCGACATCGACCTCGGTTTCATGCCGTGCGGATCCGACCTCAGAATCCTCGACAGCCGTAACGGACTGCTCCTCTGCCTCCCCAAAACGGGTCCACAACCCACTCTCCATCTCTGCAACCCGATGACGAAAACATGGTTCGCTCTCCCAAAACTCCCCAAAAAAACCCACCCAACAACATTCACCATGGCTGTGCTCGCTTTCGACCCGCGCAGGTCACGCTATTTCCAAGTCATTCACTACACGAACCTCTCATCGACGTTAGACGTTGCGGTTTTCAATTCGAGCACCGGTCGGTGGGTTGAGAAGAGAGTGTTGGACGAACCACAACCACAACCACTGATGTATCGGCACAGCGTCTTTGCAGACGGAGCTCTACATGTGCTGCTCCCGCCGCGACATCGCGTGGTGAGGTTCAACGTCGAGACGGGGGAGCGTTGGATGATCGAGTTGCCCGGATCCGAATCCGTGGGATTGGAAGAGCTTTTGGGGGAATCGGAAGGGCGCGTTCATTACGCGAAACACGACGGACGCGAGCTCACGGTGTGGGTGCTGAAGGAGAGGAGAGAGTGGGTTGAGCGACTGAGGATCGATGTGGAGGGGTTTGGGGATTTGAGTTGTGGGTTGTTGTCGTTGGATTTGATGAATATGGTGCGGGTTTTCCCGATGAAGATGACGCCGGTGGCGTTTCATCCGAGCTCGGGCGTGGTTTTTGTGGGGGTGATGGATGTGGTGTTCTCGGTGGATCTCGTGAGCCGGAGGATGAAAGCGGTGTGTAGGGTGGGGACGCACTGTGTGTTTCCATTCTCGCCTTGCTTGTTTGATGGTTTTGGTGACGTGTCTTCTAGTGATTGAGATTTTTGTCTTTTACTTCTGTTTGGTGAATGTTATATATGAACAATTTGTGTTTTTGTGTGGTTGAAAGATGAGATTTGGTATAATGGTGTTGGATTTATTTGTATGATGGGACATTTTTTTTTTTTTAAGTAGACGGTAGACTTAAGGCTGTCAACGAGTCGCGAGTCGACTTAGACCTGATGAAAAATCTAATCCGATAAAAGGCGTAAATATCCATACTTAAAGAATCCGACAATCAAAATGGGTTGGGTCTGGGTTTATCCCGACCTGATCCTACGGACTCGTTGGACCCTATTGATCCAACATAAATATTATGTAATTTTTTTATTTATGATTCAACCTAATACTCGTGATTTAACCTAATATCTAAATGTATTCCAAATGTTCACTCATATAACATTTAAAAATTAAAATAGTGAAGAACAATTTATAATACACTAGGCTATATTAAAAATGAAAAAAAAAAGTCATTATAGGTTCTTAAGAAGTCCTTCAACCTCTCTTTGTCTGTCATGGGTTTGTTAATGGGTCGAACCGACCCTACCCGAGACTCAATATAGACCCAACTCAAAAGGCCCGACAATCAAACAGAACCCGGACCCGACCGGTTGACAGGCCTAAGTATACTACCCCGATCATTAATGTTTTTTTTTTGTAAGTAAGAGATCAGTTGTATTGCTATTGTAACTATGCAAATGTACAAGAAATGAGCACTTACAAAATCCCCTTTAATGTGAAGGCTGATGGGTCAGCACACAATCACAGTTAATGGGGAAGACTCATCATGTGAAATTCAGTACATTGAGGTGAAGCAAAATTGGATGCATAAAGTTCCTCTGCCTCCTCGAGGTTTGCTTTTTTTCTCTGGTAAAGTATCCCAATCCGGTCTTTGTGTAAGGCTTCATCGAGCTCAGTCCAGATGTCTTGGGCTGAGATGGTTTTGGATCCCATTGGAATCTGCCTAGCGGCCATCAGGTCTGCTGGAGTGTTGGCTTCACGGTAAGTGTGGGAGATCGACTAGTCTTCAAAACAGCTAAGAACGTTCATGGTTTCGATGAGGTCACACCGCGAGGTCCATGGAACTGCTCCCCTGCCCTGCAACCAACAGACTATGGTGGTGGAGTCTGTTTCAAACATGACTTTTTTGAGATTGAGTTGCGCACACATGAGCGCATCACTCTTAACTCCGAGGAGCTCCAAGTGATTGATGCTAGCAAGGGAAACACGTGTCATCGTTCCAATAATAAGATGTCCTTGAGAATCCCGAATAATAGCACCAAACTCCGCCCGGTCATCGGATAAGGACCCATCTGAGTTGCACTTGAACCAAGGAGCAGGGGGTGGATGCCATGTGAAGAAGATATCTTGATACCTTTTTACGTGAAAGGGGATCCCCAGGTTCTTGGCCACTTTCTCAATGTCCGGGCTGGTTCCACATAGAGAGGATACTTGGAGAGCCGAATTCTAGAGGTGGTGATGATCTCACGTAGCACCATAGACTTGTGCTTACACTGTGAGCGGAAGATCCTAGAACAACGCTTTCTCCAGATCAGACCAATAGAGGAGGCAAAGAAGACTTTAACAACCTTTAACAACGGCAACTGAAGATGTAGTTTCTCAATGCATTCAACCCAGTCGGGAAGAGTCTGACAGATGGCATGAGGAAGGCCCAATTTAGAGAGGAGAGAAAGCCATATGAAGGATGAATAACCACATTTAAAGAACAGATGGTGTACTTCATCAGAACCCCTGAAGCATAGTGGGCATTGGGTCGAATGAAGAAGCCCCTGTTTTTGTAGGCGTTGTAGAGTGGAAAGCTTATCAAGCAGAGCCAACCAGGTGGTGTATGAGTGGCGAGGGGTTTGGACAGGATCCCAAGCCCAACCCTTCCAAGAGACAAGAGGTTTGTGCACTCGCAAGAAGTTTCAACCTGCTTTTGGTGGCAGATCCCCTGTTTTTGATCCCATCCAGATGGGAATGTCAGTGCGGGATCCACCTACACGAATCATGAGGATGTCCTCCCAAATAGCAAGATAACAGGCCGGCCACTGAAGAGTGGGTGACCATGTGCCATTGTCAAGCAGTTTACATACTAGAGTGGAGTCCATTGGACCCCAATGGGTCGCCATGGGAGGAGGAAGAAGGTCATGTAGAGCAGAGCCATTAACCCAAGGATCAAACCATAGATTGGTATTACGGCCAGAGAAAAGCAACACATTGGACTTCGATTTGACCCAATTGCGACAAGCTAGAATCTTCAGCCATGCCCAGGAAGAAGAACTCGTGGATCGGATAGCCCAGATAGAGTTGTCTTTCACATATTTTGCATGAATCCATTTTTCCCAAAGAGAATCCTCACCAGAAACAATCTCCCAGAATCGGGTGGCCAGAGCAGCAATTCCAGAGCTTGATTCTTTTCAACCCAAGGCCCCCTTCATCCACTGGTTGGCAAAGGTCACCCAAAAAACATGGTGAGCACCAGGGGCCTCATGTTTGCGCCAAATGAAGTTGCGAATGTGCTTTTCAATAGTAGAGATTGTCTTAGCAGGAAGTTTAAAAGTGCTTGACCAGTGGATATGGAAGCTGTTTAGGACTGTGCGAGCGAGCTCAAGACGTCCTGCAAAAGAGAGAAGCTTGCTCTGCCAAGCTTGTGTGTGTTTCATGATCTTCTCGACAATGGGAGTGCACATGCCATGCGAGAGAGCGCCATGATACAGGGGTAAGCCCAGATATTTGATCGGCAGCCTTAAAGAGGGGATTTGAAGGATGGCCAAGAAGTCTTCATCAGCTGGCCCTCCAATGAATATTTGGCTCTTTGAATGGTTGAGATGAAGACCAGACCACTTAGCAAACTGATCAAAAAGATTGTTTAGACAGCGAGCAGAGGAAGACTTAGTATTCGTGAAGATCATGAGATCATCTGCAAAACAGAGGTGGCTAATGTTCAGGCTATTCTCAATGAAGAGGCCTAGGCGTCCGCGTTGACTGCATGGTTGATGAGGGAGGACACTTCCATGCCAATAACAAAGAGTAGTGAGGATAAAGGATCTCCTTGTCTCAACCCACTCGAGGAGGAAAAGAAACTACAAGGGGAGCCATTAATAAGGATTGAGAACCTAGGTGTCCCAACACATTCCATAACAAGACTTGTCCAGTAATTAGAGAATCCAAGTCCTGTAAGGGCTTCTTTGAGGTAAGGCCAATGGATGGAATCAAAAGCTTTTGAAAGATCCATTTTAATGCAAGCCCGACCTCGGTTGTGTTGTTTGTGCAAGATGAGATTAGTTCATGAGCAAGGAGGATACCATGAGAGATCTTCCTTCCCTTATAAAAGCTGATTGATTGTCACTAATCAGTGAGAGAAGTACCGCTTGCATTCTAGACGCCATGATCTTTGTGATTAATTTGTATATCGTGTTGCAGAGGGAGATTGGCCTATATTGATCAAGAGAGTCGAGCTATAAAGGATGTATTTAATTGCTTGAGAAGTTTCCCATCACTGAAGAAGGACTAAATTGCAAGGATCACGTCATACTTGATAAAGGGCCAGCACTTCTTGTAAAATGAAGCCAAAAAGCCGTCCGGATCAGGGCTACTCTCCCCTTTCTCCCCTTTCATGGCTTTCAGTGTTGTCCAGATCTCCTCCTCAGTGACTAGAGAGCACATCTTCACATTGGCTTCAACTGAGAGTGTATTGCGAAAGGGGATCGGTGGAATGGCAATGGCAGATTCCTTGTTGAAGAGAGCCTGGAAATAATGAACTGTTTCTCTCTTGACAATATCTGGGTCATCTGAGAGATCCCCATTGGGTAGCTTGACTTTTCGAAGTGTATTTTGAGCTTTCCTGGCAGCCACTGAAGCATAGAAGAAGGCAGAGTTACAGTCACCTAGTTGAATGTTGTTTTGCCTCGATTTCTGCTGGATGAAGGACTCTTCATCGAAGACCAATTTTGCATATTCCATGCGAGCCTCCTTCTCTTGTAGAATAAGAGTCTGGTCTAGAGGGGAGTTATGGAGAAGATTTTGGATCCTCGCAAGGAGATCTCTGTCTCTTTTGAGCTTGTGATGAATATCACCAAAGACCTCAATGTTCATTTTTTGAGAGCCAAATTGACTAGTTGAAGTTTCTTTGCCAATCGATATTGCGGAGTGCCCTCCACCTCAGTGAGCCATGCATTTTCAACTACTTCAGTAAAAGTTGGGTGAATGAACCACATATTAAAGCATTTAAATGGTTTGTGCCCAGATAATACCTCAGGGGTGAGACGGACAAGAAGGGCAGAGTGGTCTGAGAAGCCAGGAGCAAGGTATTCAGTGAAGCTCTCCGGATAGGCATTCAACCACAAGGAATTGATCAGAGTGCGATCAAGCCTCGATGCGATCCTTTCTTGCTGAAGGTTTGTCCAGGATAGAGTGTGCCCCATAGCTTTCATATCCTGAAGGTTGCAGTCATTTATACATTGGTTGAACTTCCTAAGTCTTCGAAGGGTGGGTGGGCGACCTCCAACTTTCTCATGTGTGAAGCGGACTTCATTCATGTCCCCACCAACAAGCCATGGCTTGTCATGCAAGTTCTGTGCAATAGCTTTGAGATCGTCCCAGAGAAAACGCCTACCCCCTTCGTCATTGAGTGCATAGATAGATGTCATATAGAATTGATGTCCCGTGTGTTTCATTGTGATACAGCAGTGGATAAGTTGGTCTGAGTAGATTTGGGGATCAACAAGGAAGAGGTTAGGATCCCACATTATCCAGATTCGACCCATTGTATTGTGAGAATAATTTGCAATGTGGTGGAAGTCACCACAAATTCGTGCATGAACAGAAGGTGCATTCCCTGCTTCAACCTTGGTTTCAACAAGAGAGATGAGAGGAATTCTACGAGATGTGAGAAAATCCTTAAGGTCAAGTTGCTTAGTTTTGGAGTTAAGACCCCTAACATTCCAGAAAAGGCAGTTCATGGGAACAGGGAAAGGAAGAGAGATAACCAGGATTAGTGTGAACCTCCCTTCTTAAAGGGGAGGTTTCTACCTGTTATTCCATCAGCTGATTGTAGTTCTCATTTTGGTCATTGCTCTGCGCCTTTTGTTTGCTCTGTCTCTTTTCCTTCTTTTGTTTTTTACCAACTGCTTAAGAGTGGGCTCCTTTGCCCCATGATCTCGATGGGAGCTAGGTCCTTGCTTGGAAGCTAGGGTCACTGGTGGTGGATCAAATGCTGATCAATGGAGGTGCGGTCACCAGGTCTTGATGAATCCATGAAAGCTGAATCCCCAGGGGCTTGTTGGAGCAAAACCTTGGGTGGGCTTGAATTAAGACTAGCCTTTGCATCATAGGGAGCCTTGTAGAGTGAGACAACTTGAATTTGTGGGGTCACCGAAGGAGGTCGAGCATCTGGCTGCATGCATTAAGTTGAAGTCTGACTTATAATTGGATCAAGGTTATTGGATTGACTAGCATTCTGCTTGGGAGGTGAAGGTGGGGAGAGAGGCCCATCCTTCTGTGAAACTGGTTTATCGACCGGTTGTCCAGTCTGGAGGAAATTATAACCCTGTTTCTGACTTGTCTGAGATTCAGCGATCTTGGGTTCCATGGCAGCCAGGTCCACAGAGTCCCCTTTTAGTGAGGCAAACTTGTTGGAGGTTGTCACAGGATTACCTTGTGATGATTGGGCCGCGTTAATTGTAGCAGCCATCAATTTTTTTCAAACTTTCTTGGGTGATTGAAAGCCTCCCTCTTGTGATTGTAAAGGGGATTTTCCCTTGCCATTCGACTGGCTAGGTTGGGGGAGGGGGAGGATGTGAGTATCCATTGATCCATTGGGTCTCTTGCAACATCGTTCTTCGTTGTGGCCAAAGGTTTGGCAGTGTTGGCATGCTGCAGGTTTCCAGTCATAATCTACCTTGAAGGATTCTCGTCTCCCAGGAGCAACGTCGACCAGAACCTTGTTTGGTAGTGGTTTGCTGGTTTCAACTTCGACACAGATGCGAGCATAAGTGCCTTGCTGCACCTTTCAGTGGCAGAATCCATGAAGAGTGGTTTGCCGATCAAGCTTCCAATTCTACCAAGACATTCATTATCCCATAGATGCATTGGGAGATTGGAGAGCCTAACCCAGACAGGGATACTGGTCAGCCTCTCTTGCTCCATCCGAAGATTGGGAGACCACTTCTTAATGATAAATGGCCGATGCGCCATGGTCCAAGGACCGCCCTCTAGGACAGCTGTGAGGTCTTCTTCCAGATCGAACTTAGCGGTGAAGAACCCATTTCCATGAAGAAGAAGGATGAGATGTCCTTTTGGTTTCCAAAGCTGTTTTAAAAATCGCAGAAATGGAGTATATACCGGCATCTTCCTGATGATGTACCCCACAATAGAGCGCTCCCAATTGATGATGGAGCTTGCATAAACCTGTGGGTTTAACGACGCCACTGAGATCGGGCCGTCCGCCGTGGGCTCAAAGAACTCCAGAAGCCGAGAGGATGAGTGAACCGGCGGCTTTGTGAGGAGATTACTCCAAGATGTTTCATGTTGAGAAGCAGTCGCCGGAGGGACCTGAGGGTGACGCCTTCCCGGACCAGCACTGCGGGCCAGACCCATCCGCGGGAGGGCAGGGAAGGCAGCATCGTGAGCTGAGAGAGCGCTAGGCAAGGAAGATGAGGGTGGGTGACTAGTAGAGGGAGGGAGAGGAGGTGTTGGAGCGGAGGAGGTGGGTGGGGGTGCTGGTGATGTGGTGGGAGGTGAGAGGGGGGGGGGGGGAGACGGTGGAGGGGTTTGCGGCGTTTGTGGGAGGTGTTGGGGGAGGGTTTGAAATGGTGAGAGGAGGGGACGAAACAGGGTCTGGGGAGAGACCATCAGGTCCCCCCGACATGGGGAAGGACGGACTCCGACGTCCCGCTGGACGCCGGACGAGCCAATGTTCCCGCTCGGCACTCAACTTTCCCGCTCGGTACCTTCCTTCAACTTTATTATCAAATATAATCTTGCGCGTCCCGATCATTAATGTTGGGTTTACATTGATTTGTATTTTTGGTTTATTAAAAATGAGTTGATGTTGTAGCCTAATTGAATGTGTATCTTTGTCTGAATAAAAGTGATCGTTTTCACAATGTTTTTGGGTTTTAGAAACACCTAATTAAGTTGGTGTGTGTGTGTTTTTTTTTTTTTGGTATGCTAATGAGGGATTAAGTGATGGGAGATCTCTGTAAAAGAATTTATTTGGCAAGGCTTTGCTCTTCTCTTAGAAACATCAATGTATACTCGTTATTAGGGAATGTG